>ML816063.1:22179-61308 GCA_009831015.1 Picea engelmannii | reverse complement strand
CCCGTGGTAGAGAAGTGTTCAGACGATCTCAATATCGCGTCGTTGTTACTGGCCTACCGCCATCGGCTTCGTGGCAGGATCTGAAGGAGCATATGCAACGAGCCGGTGATGTTTGGTATTCTCAAGTCTTTCGTGACAGCAGCTGTACGACTGGAATTGCAGACTACACGAATTACGATGACATGAAATATGCTACGAGGTATCTCGACCACAGTTCAAGAACGCATTTTCTCACGGGGCTTTTATTAGGGTTTGTGAGTATAAGTGTGTACAGAAGAGAAGCATTTCTGATAGCCCCAGCTGCGCTTATAGCCGTAGTCGTAGCCGCTCAAGGACTCGAATTCGAAGCCGAAACCCTAACTGCAGCAAAAGCCGCAACAACTCTCTAAGGCGTGGATCACCTTCMCGCTCAATGGATAAAATTGGAAGTCCCAGGAACGGTAGCAAAAGCGTGCRCCGCAGCCGTAGCAGGAGCCGAAGCCCATCCTATTCTCGTTCACTTGCAGTAAAATCTGAACGAGGAAATTATTGAACGAGGAAATTATTGAKAACATTTGTTGGAAAGTCATTTTTTCTGASAACATTTGCTCWAAAGTCATTTTTTCCTATAACATTTGCCCTAAATTCGGTTTGAATAATTAAACGTTGAATATAAAAAATTAGTTTAACATAATAATAATTTATTTTTAAAATTAAAGTTAGTTAAATATTAAATTGATATATAAAACTATCACAGCCGCTAACTCGTGGCTGGTGAACACCGAAAGAGTTACCGCAGATAAAAAAATTTTCATTTTAAAATAAAACCTAGACAGATAATGAAATTCTAATTGAGCCAGATAATTAAACTTTGAAGAATTTCAAAAGTTAATAATTTAAACGTGGCAATCATATGATGTTACAGTAATTTCTTAATATGATTAAGTAAATGTTAAAAAGTTAACATGCAAAGAAGTTATCAACAATAAATCTGATCCATTGATTTTGGAAGACGACTAAGAATATACCAGCATCTTCAATGCATAACCATAACCATCAGATTAGAATTTAAGATTAAAAGATCATTAATTGTGCCCATCTCCAATAGGTATACGCCTTTGGGCGTAATTAAAATTAAAATTAATTAAATATTAAATTGATATATAAAATTTCTTATTTATGAGACAAAATATTTTTCAACTTAACGATTTGACTCTTAAAATTTAAGAAGATATGCATCCAGTACTTCCTTTATAAAAACATAGCAAAGTAGCAAACAATTATGGAAAATATAGCATTTATCAAAATCGCGAAACAAACAATTATACATATACAACACACAATTATGTTCTTTATTCAATTTTTAAAGGAAAATGTTTTCCATAAAATTTAATTTTAAATTTTTAAGTAAGGGGTTTGTGGTGGAAGTCTGATCCCGTTGCATCGAATAACTTTAGGGTTTCCGTAGTAAGGGTTTCTGATTCCGGCTAGGTCGTATGGATCCTCCCTCTGGACGCCGCCCGACCTTCCCATGATCATTCAATTTGAAGCGGGCGGTCTTCACAAAAACTAATGAGGTTGTTTTTGAGGATGAAGTCCTCAACACATTGGAGATCTTCTGCGTGGAAACATATTCTGTAAGCATGCAGAGAGCCAGGAGGAAACGCACTTTGGATGACCAGCTTCCCATCGGTCCTGCTCCTCATTTATCCATACAGGATAGCAAGATGTGTTTTTCTCCATCTCCCTCCCTCAAAGTGCCCCCGCAGACCTCTCAACCTCTAAAGGAAGTTTCTCCTTCTTTACCACTCCTCCTCCCTCATTCCAGTGAAATTTTCCCTTAGTCCAATATGCTTTCCTCCCCACAGGGCAATAACTAGGGTTTTTCGAAGCCTTTCCCTTATTTGTCCAAGGTGAAGAGTGAGTGCATTGGATATAGTGGTGCCTATATAGTTTTATGTGTAGTGTTGGCCCTTGACCAAGTTTTGGGATAATCTTGGTGAGACTTCATACACCTCTATCTTGGGTGAGACTTCATGCTTCGCAGGTGTTGCCGAAAGGGTTGGTAGTTAGGGTTTTGTTGGTGCACTGTTGTAGCGTTGAACCCCGTGTCTACCCCTGTGCCAACAAATGGTTCCATTGCCGAGACCTGAAACTGTGATTGCTGAGAACTAAAGAAGAAGAAGCTTTGTGCAAAGATTCGATCTGAAACCGTGGAAGCTCTGTGCATAGATCTGTTGCCCTAGTACGCAGTATCCTACTTGACCTGTGAATCCTTGTGCCAAGAAAGAAAGGTCAGATCTGAAGAAAAGAGGACAGATTTGCAAGAAAAAAGATTGATACTGAAGAAAAGAAGCAAGATCTGAACGCTTTGTGCTCTAAGAAAGGTAAAAGTGGAAGTTTCTGTAGAAAAGAGGTAAGATCTGTAAGCTCAGTGCTCTGATAAAGGTAAGAATAGTTAAAAGTTTTTAGATATGAAAACTTTGTGCTCTGTAGAAGTAAGATTAGTGAATTTTTTTGTTTATAAAGCATGGATCTAGGTATGTTTGATAGATTTTGTCCTAGCTTGAAAACTAGGGCACTGATAGATGAACGAAGATTTGATATGAATGGATCTGACAAGAGTAGTGAAATATATGTTATACCTATGCATATAAATAATGTTTGGAATAACAAATGGATGCAGGATCCTAGAAAGATTTTTTTTGTAGGTTAGCTACCATGATCCTAGTGCACAATACAGGAGAGGTTGGGGATCATTTAAAAGAAAGAGATGATTGACCCTATGTTACATTTGCAGAAAACCAGGCCATCTGGGTAAGGAATCCCTGGTGGAAGACCTAGTTGTCTCTGTTGCAAAGCTATGGACCATGAATTGTTGGATTGCCCCAGAATGATTACTAAGCTTGAAGGAATGAATATGAACCCTAAGGCAGATCCGAAACCAATAGAACCCTAGAAAGAATAAGAGAAGGTATTACTACAGATGAAAGACACCTTGAATGACCACCGACATGTTAGGTTATCAAAGGTATTTAAAGAAAAAGAATGCATCAAGGCAAGAATAGGAGACTTCGACATTGACTGTGTGCTGGATGAAGAAACACAAATGAATATCATGACAGAGAGAACTTGGAAAGATGTAGGAAGGCCTGCTATGATTCCTTCATTAGGAGGAATAGGGTTATTCAGAGGGAAATTGATAAACCTATGTGGAAAGCTCACTCAGATATCTATGAATGTCAATGGAATTTCAACAAAAGAAGATTTTGAGATTATTAAATTTATTGAGGACAACGCCCCGTTTACCATGTTACTGAGAAAGCGATGGATTGATAGAGATCAAGCTAGACGAAAGGTAGAAGAAGAAGTTTTGTAACAACAGAAAAAGAGTTAACAGACTTCATGACCAGAAGGATCGCACAATTGATTGAAAAACAGGAGAACAGATCAAAGCTATTTCGCACAGAGACCCTGATGTCGAAGCTACAAGAAAATTGGAAGGCCCCTAGAATACTGAAGAACCTATCCGAGACAAAGAAGATATATTACCCCTGAGTCCAAGGAGAGAACCTCAACTATGTCCAGTGACTATGCTAAATGAAGATAGGAATCAAAACAGAAAAAGACAGACTGAGTTGAAGATTACTAGAAAGAAGGCTAGAAAGATAAGTAAGAAGAGGGATAAGATTGAAAAGTTACAGAAGGCCCCAGAGGGGGCATCGCAGAAAGAAAACTTGCAGAATGGGAGCTTCGCCGGGATATCAAAACAACGAGCTATGGCACCTCGCTGTGGCGGAGCAATATAGCCATTGGGACCGATATATCCATTCGACTTCCACCTCGAACGAACAGAAAAACAATAAAGGTTCATCATCAGACCGTTGGACCACGCCATAACGGATAAAACAAGTGTTAATGGAAGCTTCATACTCATTGCAAGTAGACCGTTGCCGATTTTTTTATTTAGTCCATCACACCACGCACCGAGAACACTTTTTTCAACTGAGAATTTGAGCCCACAGATTAAGCCTATTTTTCATAGTGATCATTGCCGTGTTTCCATCTCTTTCATTGTAGTATTTGACATAATCTCGAACCCGATCTAGTTAACCCTGAACTTGCATGTTGGATGAGCTCAGCGCTGCAGAGAAAGTTGTTGAGGAAGTTCTGATCGATTTAATGACTGAGAGAGTCATGTTAGAGTGAGGGTTATCTACAGGTGTACAGAATTTATCCACGAGAAACGTGCAAGCATCTCCCTCCACTTCTCGAGCCAGACCATCCCGACAGGTCGATGAGAAGCAAACTAAGCATAAGGATGATCTTGCAAACGCTAAACTGATTTTGAGAATCCTACCTACCTACATTCCACCCCTGAGCGGCGCAGTTACTCAGGATAGTGTGCCCAGAGACTTCGAGTACCCTTTAGTCATGCCGTACCTACCCAAAGGGATACGCGCAGTTCACGCAGACCAAGACAAGATTGCAGCGTTGAAGTTTAGTTACTTCAACCTCGGCGACATGAAGGTCTACAACATGCTCGCTCCATACAAGTACCTAACGAAGACAAAAGGAAAGAATTCGAAGATTGTCCCTCAGGCATGGACCCATCACCTCGCGCAGTCCGCATTGCTAAATGTTATGAAGATCCCGCACTTTGGCAGACACCAGGAGGTGAATGCATGCGTCAAGTTGCTGCTATCTTACTACCATGGAGGTTACTTATGGTTAAACCGTCGCATAATAGTGGATCCGATGTTGATCAATCGGATCACGGGCTTAAGCATGCAAGGTCCTGACCCGCATGATTTTTATCCTGGCAAAACCACAGACAGAGAATTAGGACAGAAGATTAAAGAAACATATGGTGATGTTGAGAAAGGAATGCGAGGCTACAAGGTAGCCTCTATCCAGAATGACACAGTGCGCCTATCCTGTCAACTAATTGCTGGGAAATTAGTTAGCAAGAACCAGCCCACCCAAGTGACCGGATTCGTAGTTTACCCCGCAGGGAAGTGCGCAGAGAGTGTACAGATGAATTGGGAGCAATACCTTGTAAACTAGCTAGAGCCTGATTGCAGGGATGCATAGTACCAAGGGTATGAGTTCCATTTCAGTCAGCTTCTCATACTGATCGCATTCATTGCATGGGAAATGTTGGAAGGTGTGACCTTCCCGGACATCGAGCCATTTGAACCTTTAGCTATGAAGTTCAGTACCTTGTGGTACTCAAACAACATGAACAAGCAATGGCAGTCGAATGCCATGTTTCACACTTATTACAACCAATTGAACCTGTCCATCCAAGCCGAACCGCGCATGAACCCAAATACTCTCCACATGTTTCGACCTTTGATGAAATTCAATGCGGACCGCCATTTTATTTACATCACAGTGCACGCCGATTCTCATAAGAAACAACTGAAGTCATACTATAAGTTGATAGAATAAGACCTCGAAGATATCACCAAGGAATGGTTGGTGGACCTCCTCATTCCAGCAAACCCCACAGAACTCTCCGACATTGAGAGCCCAGAAACTGTGCCGGATACACCATGCCCGAGCAAGACCAAGAAGGCTGAAGAGGTTCACGATGTAGAAAACGCCTCGGTAAGGACTGCTTCCATTTCACCAGATGAATGGGGTGATGGCGAAGAGGTAGAAGGGACAAACACGCAACAGAAGAAAGGCGAGGGAACATCACATTGAGATGAGGAGGACCCGACCTCGAATAAAAGAAATGTTTCCCCCCAGAAACCGTCATCACGGAAGAAAGTAAAAGAAACCTAGACTAAGTTCTAGACTGTCCTCACTCCCGATGACTTTAATTTCATCATCGTTTCCCTGAATGATGCTTCACAGGAGATAGAAGAAAAGTAGGAGGCTAAGCAAGAGGAAATGTATAGCCATATTCAGGCTGATCTTTGAGGGGTGCAACAGGCACTTCTATCCAGCTGCGTAGTCTCCACTGTGCCTTTATCAACAGGAACAATAGAAATGGGGGATGATCCATCTCAACTCCACCGAATCACTGACTCAGTCGAAGCTCGCCTTCGACGAGCTCAGGAAGAAACAATGCAAGCTACTCAGGCTTTAACACAGGTATAGGGAGTTCTTATGGAGTAGCGCAACACTTCAGAACGAGAAAAGATTGCTCTCCAAGCAAAATGGGATATAGAGAAAGTAGAGCTACAAAAAAGTAAAGAACAATTGCTCGTAGAGCAAATCGAGATAAAGGAACTGGTCAACAGAACACTTCGCTCTGTGAGTCGTCAAATTCCAGACAGAGGAGTAGGTTCCATAGTAGGTGGCACAACTTGAAGAAGTAATCCAGAAACTCCAGCAACACATCACCGATCTAGAGCTCCGTACTGTACTCGAGACCCCTCAGGAGATAATTGACGAGCGATAAGAAATTTCTCACAGCGCAGTTGACAGATTAAAATCTCTTACCTTGGAGTGCATGCAAATAAGTAACCAGAGAACCCAGACATATGAAAACCTTACAGAGAATCCCAAATTACAGGCGCTGGAATCACAACTCTAGGAAGAAAAACAACATGCTGATACACTATAGGCACAACTGAAGGCCCTATCTGCAATAGACAGAATGAAAAGATCTCACGAACAACACACAACTCAACAACAAATCCATATGATCAAGAGAAAAGTGATGGAAGTCACTCAACGAATCCAACCTGTGCAAGACAAGGCATGCCTATTGTTTTCCGAGATCGAAAGCCAAGAAGCAGAGCTCGAACAAGTTGTCATCACCGCAGAGCAATGCCTATAAGGACCAGTAAATGATGCAGTGATCTTGGAATTCACCGAGCAAGAGGCCATAGAAAAGCAGCAGGTCGGAGCAACTCGAGCCAAGCTCGAGGCGTTCAAGGCAAAATTGCGTAGACCAGAGTGACTCGGGATGAGTCACATGTGAGTGTTGGGGGCCTGTTGGCCCTTGACCAAGTTTTGGGATAATCTTGGTCATGTTGACGTATTTTGGGACTTCGACAGCCAGTCGAAGGAGAGCACAAGGCGAAACATAGATCACGGGATCTCAACCCACTTTTGGGTCCTTTTTGGGTTTTTGGGAGTATGTAATGGGAAAGGGATGTCGGCCCGTGGGTTTACCCACGCCTAGGCCCACTTTTGTAATGTATAAATAGATATTTAGGCATCTATTAGAAGATATAGAGATGTATGTTATGTAATCTAAGTGCTAATAGATTTTGTAGTTTCTCTATGCATGACTGTAAGAGGCTTGCAGAGCTAAGTGGAAGTCATTGTAAGAAGTTGTGGGAGGCTTTGTGCTGTAGTGCAAGGAAGAAGGATATAGCAAGCTGCGCAGATATTCTATCCTATGCGAAGAAGGGCTTTGGTGGCTCTATGCTGTAACCGAGTGAAGACACTAATAAAGAAGAAGATTTGGTGGACGTAGCCCCAGGGGGGGTGAACCACATAAATATGTGTGTTATGCTTTTTTCCTTGACTTGATGTGTTTATCCCTTCTTTTGCTAAGTGATTTGATATATTTAGATAGATCTACTTGTGTTTTGTGCTTCTTAGATGTGTGTGAATGTTAGATCTGACATGTATAAAGATGCTTAGTGCTGATCTATCAAATTTGATATGTTTTACTGTGGCTAAGTGCTGAAATACATTAGATCTAAGTGAATGTTGCGATGCTCTGTGCTTTCTGTGAAGTATAATAAGAGTTGAATATAGATGAATGATCGATGCTAAGTGATCTGTAAGCCAAATAATCATAGATCTTTGTCCCAGCTAAGGTTCCAGACACCTGAGTCTTGCAACCACCCCTGCCTCTACCTTGGGTGAGACTTCATCTGCTTCACAAGTGTTGTCGAAAGGGCCAATAGTTAGGGTTTTGTTGGTGCGCTGTTGTAGCGTTGAACCTAGGTTTTTCCCTTGTGCCAACATAGAGTGATCCAATGAATCATATTCCCTCGATCTTAATGACTACATATTCCATGTTGGTTGTGGTCGTGGATATTTCCCCACATGGGTTTTTCCATGTAAAAATATTGGTGTGTTGTTTTTTGATCTGATTGTGTGAGTGGTTACTGAAGGTGTTCGTCCTCTGTTGGATTACTTGTGTTGTAGAACACCCACAACACCTCCTTCCCCATGTCCTCAGCTCCCACCCCTTTCATTAACTTTTCTGAGGTGTCATTTCCTTCAGATCTCGCTCCCCAGACTCTTTCATCTCTCCTAAAATATTTCTCAACTATAAGTGATATTCCCCGCTAAAATATTTCTCAGCTATACGTCAAGCCAAAAAAGACATCCAAAATGGGAATAAATTCACCATTGATGAGGACCTTGGAGTAGGGAAAGATAGGGGAAGGGTTTCCCCATGATCTATATTTCTTTTCACACCCGTGGGGTTGAGGGTGCCCAAAAGCTGCTAGTCCTAAATGTTGATATGGTTGTGTGAGTGGTTACTGAAGGTGTCCGTCCTCTATCAGAATACTTGTGTTGTCGATCATGGTATCGAAGCACATTTGAAGACCCTTTTCCGTTGTAGATCAGGATCTTGAAGCCGTGTTGCCAAATATCTAGATTCTGCTATTTTCGTACATTCCTTGGATGCGAGGACTGTTCCATTGCATTCAAAGTGATTATTTCATTTAGGAACACTTTTTCATTTCACTCGAAAATGTTTCCGTTTTCCCAAGATATGGTCATTTTAGTTAAATTGAGAGGCATAAATCTTGAATACACCCTTTTAAGTTTTTATAGAGATAAGATTTCAATATTATTTGAATTTTCTATTTTTTTATTTTCAGATTGCTACTCTTTTCAATATGCGTATGCTTTTTTTCTTGCGCTCTATTCGATCTCGGAAAATCAGAAACAAAGTGTAAAGGGTTTCCCTGGCTGCGTATGCTCTTTGCTGTGTGCTCTATGCGATCTTGGTAAATCAGAAACATAGGGAAAATTTATGTTTTTTGGGTAAGCTAACCAAGATCTAATCCTTGTTGTTGATAAATTCTTCTCAAGTCTTTTGTGATAGCAGTGGTACGACTGGAATTGCAGGCTACACGAATTACGATGACATGAAATATGCTATGAGATATCTCGACCACTCTGATTTCAAGAACGCATGTTCTCACAGGGATTTTATAAGGGTTTGTGAGTATAAGTATGTACAAAAGATAACCATTTTTGATAGCCCCAGCTGCGCTTATAGCCGTAGTCGTATCCGCTGAAGGAGTTGAAACCGAAGCTCGAGCTGAAACCCAAATTGCAGCAAAAGCTGCGAAAACTCTCTAAGGCGTGGATCAGCTTCACGCTCCATGGATAAAATTGGAAGTCACATAAACGATAGCAAAAGTGTGTGACATAGCCGTATCAGGAGTTGAAGCCCATCCTATTCTCGTTCACTTGCATGCCACTTTGAATGAAATTTTTCTTTACAATATCAAATTCTTGCACTATCCATATAATAATTTTCTTTAATTTATTATTAAAGAAATTAACTCACATTTATGATTACATGACCACTATGTTTACATCTTATAGAATAAGTCTAGATAAAAAAAAGGTAGAGACCTCAACATTTCAAACCAGGCCCTGATGACATTGTTTATTGACATGAGAATTGGATTAGAGACACCATCTACAAATAATGTTGTATTTGTATGGATTGGTGCACCTTCCAATCATTTTTAGACAATCGGATAGATAGGTGGTTTATGGTATTTGACAAACCTCCTTGCAATAATGGGTAGATGTATTTGTATTTCCTTAGAAAATCATGGACATGGTTTATTTTACATCACCATGTCAACTACTTTGACATTGGTGAATTCCATAGAGTGAGTTGTGGGTTCATGTGGGACAGAGAAAATGCTAAACATGACTAATTGTGAGGTCCTTTTCCTTCTAAGAGGAGGCCTAAATTCCCTTCCCAACATCCTCCCATAGCGGAAAGCATCATATAGAACCATACATCGATATCCACCTTGACTCATATCCTGGCGCAACATAATAAATTTATAGCATTATCCAGCCAAAAGTTACTTTCAAGTGATGTCGAGGGAGTGGTTGGGCCTTCAAGCAACGTGATGCAGTGCCCCTACCTCAGCAGGGTCTGCTGACCTCCCAGTCTCTGGATCTTCTCAATGTCCGAGCTGGAACAACTCTTCGATTCTCTGCTAGGATATTTAAGAATTATCCACAAGTCCTTCTCACGAAACTCTGTCATGCGAACAAGCACCAGGCACAAGTTTCTCTCACGCGACCACAGGCTGCGACCGCACGCCTAACAAAAGGCGCTTCATGCTTCGGGACCTCAGGTGTTCTATTTCCAAGTCACCCAATTCTCTTGAGTCCCAATCTCCCGATTTCTGAATCCTCCCTAAGACCAAATTTGATGATCCCTCGCTTTCCTCTATCGATGGTTGCGATCGTTTCACAATTTCATGTTTTGCGACTTTGGGGGTTGGTTAACCTCCATTCTCCCAATCCCTAATTTCTTGATATTTGCGAGCGTCATATCAATGGCTCATGACTCTCTTTGATCGACGTTTGTGATCAAGTCGCGATTTCATGTTTCACAGCTTTGGGAGTCCCCTTACCTCTGTTCTCTCGATTCCCGATTTCCCGATAGCGCTAGATCGACGGTCCAAGTATTTCCCTGGATCAACAACTGTGATTAAGTCGGGGTTTCATGTTTCGCAACTTTGGGAGTTTGCTTACCCCCATTCTCCCAATACCTGAAATAACGATGGTACTAGGTCGACGGTCCATCTCTTTCCTTTGATCAACGACTGTGATTAAGTCGGGATTTCGTGTTTCACGGATTTGACTCTTATGGAGTCCCTTCAACACTTAGCCAAATTCTAAATCTATGCACTCCTTGCAACAGATTCTTACGAAAGACTTGGTTCTTGCGGGTGACTGTGCACACCTTGCAGTAGTCGCTTTGCACTCCTTGCAAAGTCATGCAGGAGCATCTCTCCACGTCAGCCAGCCACGCCAACGAATTCAAATCGCACGCTAAGAGAGAGGCGCAACCTCATTTAAATCTGAATTCAATGTAACTTAAATGTTTAAGCTATTGAGCTGGGAAGTCGTGCCTTTGTGCATGCGAAGAGTAGATCGGCCTTTAATGTTTGTATGGCTAAGATCTAGACATAGATGATTTTAGGGGAGAAATTTCGCCCATGGGCGAAATTAAGGGGTCTCTAATTTTTTATTGGACGAATTTTTTGTATTAGAGTGATTTTTTAAAACTTATTTTATTAGCCCGTAATTTATTTTAAGGTAAAAATCGTGTACAGGGTTAGCCCATGTTTTTAGGAGGGATAGAGGAAAACAAATTATATTTAGCCCCCGAAATTTGGGGGAACAAGCTKCCATTAGCCAAATTTCRCCCCCGATTTTGTGGTATGGRCAGTAAAATCRGGATTTATGGTTTAATTTCRSCCYTGATTTTGTGRTATKGGCAGTAAAATYGGGATTTATGGTTTAATTTCGCCCCCGATTTTGTGGTATGGGCAGTGGGCACTAGAACATGGAGATTTTTGGCCCTCYCACATGGTATMAATTATATGGGATCTGAAATGCATTYCCCARTTTACATMTTCGTTCTTCTGTTACCTCTTATTTCCCCTTTGGGCCTTGAGGTTTACGGGTTTAGTATTTACTCTTGGACTTTCTTCTGGTTGGTAACGGGTTACTCCCAGGTTCGGCCCAGGCACCAGTTGGCAGACTACAGTGACCATATTTTGTTAATCCAAGACCCCGCTCGCAGAGGAGGACCCTGCTCGCAGAGGAGGAGTAGGACAACGCTCGCAGAGGAGGACTCGCAGAGGAGGCTCCACGCTAAGGCTCGACCACAGTGGTAGTCTTTTTTCTGTATCTAAAGAATTTAGTATCTAGTGCAATAGAGCAGATTTGATGTTGTCATGTGTCTAACTCTATGGTTGTAGACTAAGCCTGTAAGGAATAATTTAGATTCACTGTCTAAAGTAACAATGTACTAGTAGATATGAAATGGATTATTCATGTTTGTCAAATAATGGACACTTATTGGGCCCCTGGCAACATTTTCTTTTAAGAATGTCCCATCTAGGTACAACTTTTTTTATGAATAGCTATGAAAATATGATAGTTTTGGGGTGGGGTATTTTACTTTCCACAATTTGGTCTACCACCACTAGCAGGTGTCAAGGGGGCATCATGATTTACTCCCCATAGCATAGAAGAATAACTGTTCCTAATTTCTGAACCTGGACCATTCACCTAACTGGGCCATTCTTCCAACACTAATCATAGTGCAACCTGGAGAGAATGAGTCTGCCCTAGGGAATGAATGTCCCTGATTGCTGAACCTGGACCATTCAACCTAACTGGGCCATTCTTCCAGCACTAATCCTAGTGCAACATGGACAAAATGAGTTTTCCCTAAGGAATGACTATCCAGACCATTTCCTATGGAAATGACTGTCCTGCACCAACCTCCTACATCAGACCATTCTTCGAAATTGTTCACAACTGTGAACTTCTAAAGAATGATTGCCTAAAGAGGCGAACCATTCTGCTTGACCACTACTCAGAGTGACTACCAAGGAGAATGACCGTCGTAGACCATTCCCCCACACTGGCCACAAGGGGAATCACTGTCTATGGTACATCAACAATCTATCAGACCATTTTCGTTATGAAAATGACTGTCCGCTCTGAACCATTTTCTGAACTGGAAAATGACCATCTGTCAGAAATCTTGGACCACTTTCTGGATTGGAAAGTGATTTCACAACCTGGACCATTTTCCAAAATGGAAAATCACTGTCCATAAATAAATAACATATCAATGCTCCCTCCCAACTTGGGAGTAATCACTTCCATTTCTAATAAGGAAGTCATCTCCACGAGTCCCATCTTGTCCCTTAGCTACATAAACTTTTCATCTTGGACAAAGGCTTTATCAAAATATATGCTATTTGCTCATTTGTGGAGATATACTGGAGAACCACTTCTCCCCTCTGGACTCTATCACAGAGAAAATAATACTTGATCTCGATGTGCTTTGACTTGTCATGGAACACCAGGTTCTCTGAAATATTCACACAGTTGTGATTGTCACAATATATCATGGTTGAATCCAACACCTAATCAGACAGTCCAGAAACCAGCTTACAGAGCCACACTGCTTTTGTACAAGTATCCCAAACTACAATATACTCTGCTTCTGCAATGCTGAGTGCAACAAACTTCTGTTTCCTACTAGCCCATGATATCATGAAAAATATCAATCTGAAACATATCCAAGAAACACTTCTTTTGTTATCGACACTCCCTGCCCAATCTGAAACGATAAATCCAAGAAGTTGTATATCATGACTCAAACGTCCACAAAGACATTTCAAGGCATGCTTTGCAATTATTCAATTTTCATGTCTAGGTTCCACCTGGAACTATTTTCACAACAAAGCAAATATCTGGTTGAGTATTCTCCAAATACATCAACAATCCATTCAATTTTCGATACATGCAAGAGTTTACTGGATCAGAGTCTCTCAACTTCTTTAGATATGTCACAATGAGAGTTTTCCATGGATTTGTAATCCATTATCCTGGACTTCTGAAGAACCATTTCGATACACTTCCTTTGTCATAGGAAGTTTTCACCACGCTTCTGATGTACATGAGAGGCTCTGCACCAAGTTGCTTGAATCCATACAAGGTATTCTTCCATCTACATACATGGGTCTCTTTATGGTATACCTCAAAACCTTGAGGTTTCTCTACATATGCTTCTTCTTCAATTACTCTGTTGAGAAGAACAATATTTACATCCATCTGATGTAAACTCCAACCCATGGATACTACAAGAGTTATAATGGCTCAAGTAGAGGTATATCTGGTTACTGGAACAAGATGTCATCGTAGTCTTCTGCCTCCTTCTGGGAGAACCCTCTAGCCCCAAATATTGCCTTGTATCTATCAATACTTCCATATTCCATTTCTTCTGCTTGATTGGCAGTGAATGATTCTCAAGTGTTCAACACCTGGCTTTTTTTTCCATAGAAAGCTTCTTTTGGAGTCATGTTCTTCAATATACGATGAAGACTTCTATTATGAACATATACGACTGCCATAACTGCTTTTCCTCATAGAAACATGAATAGATTCTGGTCATTCATCATTGTCTTAACATATTCTTCAATGGAATGGTTGTTTCTTTCTACCACATCATTCTGAGGGACAATTAGCTTCTTCCTAATCCTGATTGTTTTAAAAAGAGGCAATGAGCTTCTTGGAGGTGTATTCTCCTCCATTATCGAACCTCAAGATCTTTATTTTCCGCTTAGACATTGGTCCACACACATCTTGAGTGAATGTTGTCCAAAAATCCTTTTTGCTTTCCACGCTTCCATTAGAATTGGTACTTAGTGAGATGACTTGCCTCACCACTTGATGGAGTCATCTGCTTCATGTTTGCAACTGTCACTATAGGTCCTTCTCAGAGCTATCACATGTGACCTGCTGGGAACAAGAACAACAAGAGAAAAAATATTTCCAATAGTATGTTCATAAAAACATATCTATGGTAACAAGGATGGTAGTCATCATAGAGTTACCAAGGTGACCTGCCCAGGAGAAAACAAGAATTATCTCTCTAGAGGAGATGTTAGTTCATTTTGCAATAATCATCTATATAATAGTATTCACATGACATCAAGTATTCATCATATCTAGTAGTAATAGAACCTTTCAAAGACTTCTTTCACAATTTGTAATGTAGCAACTATCACATTTGATATATAAAAATTGGAAGCTTAACAATTTAATCAAACTTGGAACCTGAAGCCTCAACTGCTATGGAGGGTGCGCTTGTTCCTCTGAATGCACCGAATCCAAGATTACAGCTTGGAAAAGGTCTCTAGTACCTTCCTTGCAAACACTCATGTTTTTCTATATGATATAACTTGGATAGCATATACAAGTGCATACCTTTGAAGTCTTGTAGCATCGTCCAACTTGTCTTCCAATATGAAACTAGAAACCATCTTGATAGGAAGGGATTAGAAACTGAATCAAAAGATTCAATGATTAGAACAAGCAAGAAACTCTAAAATTTCAACTTTGACCACAAAATCAATTTGAGTAGAAGTCAACCTTTGACTTTGACCAGTCAAACTTTGATTTTGATTTTTTTTTCAAACTTGACGTTTTTGCTAGTTGATGGTACCAAGAGGTGCGCTAGGCTAGGGTGCACTAGGATGTTAAGGAATTAGGTTAAACACTTCATCAGAAGTGCCATAACACAAGGGTTAGGGTTTGAAAAAGCTGCATAATCAGAAAACCTAGCTGCAGTTGTAACTGGTGCCACAATGAGATTAACAAAGAACTGCCACACTACCTTCTAGTGGTTAGACTGTCTTGAAGGTGGTGTGGGCCCATAACCTGTTAGAATTAAAGAGACGTGCTCGTTTTACCATAGACAATATCACTATTGTCACTCAACCATAGGGATGCAACCACCCTCGAGCACTATAACCTTTTCTAGATAGATTGATTCTGGAAGAAGCACTGAAATAACCAAGAGAGCTCATATTTATCCAAAGATAGCTCACCAAATAGAAATTCTCAAAGCCACATAACAAGAACAATACTCAGTTGTAGTTGCACCAATTGCAACAACTACAGTTTCAATTGCAATTACCAAGAATACCACCAAGAACCATCACCAAGAACACCACCAAGATATACTAGAGGATAGGGCACACATCTTAGGCTATATGGTGCTAGAGAGAGAAACCAAGAACCATCCCAGAAGATCCACCTTCCATCCTTGCAACCACAACTCCAAACTTGCGCCAAATTTGAATGAGAGAGTGCATGTGTACAAATGAGCTAGATCATCTCTTATTTATAGTGGTTCTTGTCACTTGTCTGGGTCGACTTGTCCTTTTAGAATCTAATACTTTAATATTAATTCATTTATTGAGTGGACTTGTCTTCTAGGGTTTCTACACATTTGTTTAGGGTTTCTCTTGCTTTCAGAATATTTTATTCTAGCCAAAGGTTACACATGGAGGTTAATACCTCCCGCAACTACCATAATATCAACAAAATGAAACTTCAAATAGTAATGGAAAAGAGTGTCGGGGATGAAATTTATAGGATAACATTGTAAAAAGTCGTTGAGAAAAAAAATCAAAATAATAATAAAGATTGTTGAGAAAAATGAATAAAATAATAATAAAAACCATTTAGAAAAAATATTAAAATAATAAAGGGAACTTTGAGTAATAAATAAATAAATTTTTATATTTGTAGTCAACTAAAGGATATAAATATGAAGGAAGAAATGAAGGAAAAATTGTTTTAATAAGAAAAATTTCATTTTAAAATATTAAAATTAAATGAAAGTCCAAGTTAAAAAGGAAAAAAAGGAGCGGGGTAAAAGAAGACATGTAAAACAAAACCTTAGAAAATTAAGAAAAAAAGAAAGGGGTTAATGACCCAGACAATGAATAGTAGGCTTCCAAGATTGGCTAAGCTTATAACCATCATCTCGATTAAAATTATTGGGATGTTTTCCAATTTCCAATTCTTCCTGAATGATGCAAGATGAATGAGAGGGTGTAAAGGCAATAATTTTGGTTTTGGTCAAAGAAAATGAGATGGTTATAATTGAAGGAGTGTTCAGGCATACCTGACTTAGAAATGCAGTTGTGGAATGTCCCAACTATATGTTCTTTGAGATGGGATTTGAAGGATCTACTAGTTTGACCTATGTATGATTTGCCATAGGATCAGGGAATTTGGTAGATTCCTTGGCCAAGCATGGGGTTTGATTTATCCTTAGTTGTTCTAAATTATTGTTTAAGGGTTTTATAGGGTTTAAAGAGAGTTTTGATATTCTTTTTGGCCAATCTCTTCGAAAGGGGAAGATGAAGGTTTTTTTAGAATTAGAATTAGAATGGTGGGTTGAGAGAAAGACCTTGTTGATTTGAGAGATTGAATAACCATTAACAACAAGGGCCTTTGTAAGGTGGGATTTTTTTTCCCAAGGAAATGAGGATAATAGATTTGAGTGGTTTGAGTTACTAAAGTTTTTAAAATGACATTTTTTTGGGCAAGGTGATAATGAGAATGAGCATGAAGGTATCGGTTAGTATGAATCTTTGTCCTATAAACTTGGTGGGTAAGAGTACCATCCGAAAGATGGGTAATGAGAACATCCAACAAAGGAAGAGAGTTTTCATTTTGTATTCCCATAGTAAATTGGATATGGGGTGAGAGATTGTTAATATGGTTAAAGAAGGAGGCCAAAGTGGGATGGCCATGACGTCAAATAACTAAAGTATCATCCAAAAAATGAAACCGACATTTGGGCTTAAGATGAAAATTGTTTAAGGCTAAAGTTTCGAAATGTTCCATAAAAATATTGACAACCACTGGGGATAAGGAAGACCCCATGGCTATACCTTCTATTTCTTCATAGCATGTCCCTTTAAAGGTGAAGAAAGTGGAGGTGATAAAGATTTCAATTAGGTTAAGGGTTTCTGGGTCCACAAGCTTAGAGACAAGTTCAAGGGTTTCAAGAAAAATAATTTTCGTGAATAAGGAAACAACATCAAAACTAACCATGATGTATTGTTCATCAAGGGGAAGATGCCGAGTATTTTGAATAAAATCTGAGGAATCTTTAATAAATGAGGGAGTTTTTCCAATAAATGAATGAATTTATCAGCAAGAAAGTGAGCTAGGGCATGAGTGGGTGCTCCTATAGCGCCTAATATTGAATACATAATGCATCATCTGCCCTCACATGAAGCTGAAAAATTCGGCAAGATTGTGGTAGAATTCTTCATTTCTCCAAACCTCCAAAACCAAATTTATTTAAAGAAAAATTTCAATCCATTCATTTCCTTAATGATAAACCCAATGTCATTATTCTGAAAGTGGACAAAGGTAATGCTACACTCATTATGAATACCTCTGACTATGAATCTAAACTTCAAGACCTTCTTTCTTCTTCATCGTAAAAACCTCTCTCCAAGAACCCATTCAATGCCATTAATAACTTAGTCACTAATGCCATCAAATCTTATCCCTGAACCCCACCATTTAAAAACGTCTTATTCCTCATAACCCTCAAACCCCTAGGATCTATGGGCAACCCAAAATTAATTAAAAAACATCCCTCTCAGACATATAGTAAGTGCAATAGGAGCACCCACTCAAGCCCTAGCTCACTTTCTTGTTGATAAACTTCATTCATTTATTGGAAAAACTCCTGTTAGCACAAGATTGGTTTATGCCTTAGCATTGCATAAGTGGCACTACCTACAATGGTGCTACCTAATATTTCACAGATAACATAATCTGCATTTCATTATTCATTTTGGCAAATGAATACAATTGTTATGGGATATTTTAGTTATTTTGGGGAAAATTGAAATTATATTGAGTTATGCCCAATCTCCAAGTTCAAGCATCAAAATCACCCATAGATTTATGCTACCGAATTGCATGTAGACACACAGTTGAGCGCTACCTACAGGTGCTGCGTAATATTCTGGCAGAGGCTAAATTTTGCAGAGTTATTCTGCCATTTTTGAGTCACTAATTTAAAACTTGGGTTATGAGCAGTTGAGAATGTATTTTTGAAATATGGAGGAGGTTTTTGTTCATAACATTCCAAATAACAAAAACCTCTCTCAGTTTTTAAAAATGTGTTTTGGTTTGAGAGATATTGGATATATAAGTGGCATTGCATACTATGCACAGTGGCACTGTGTACTCTACACAGTGGCGCTATGTACTCTGCACAGTGGCACTACCTAATTTCATGTAGCGGTCACAGTTTTGATATTCGCCTTGTTGGGAGGTTGCCACATGTCAAGGAGGGTTCGAATGACTTCTCAAGGATCAGTTAGATGTCAAGGGGCACCTGCACCTAAGATTTAGCTCCAACAAAGGCCTCATGCAATGAGGTGGAGACATTTTATTAATGACTTCCAACAAATTCCTGAAAGTCAATAGTTTGTTGGATTTTTGTCTCTTTGATTGTTGCCACCTATCTCCTAGGTTTAGAATCCAATGGAGGAGATGGCATTCGACCTCCTTAGTTCATTTGGAAGCTATTGTCTATTTAAAGAAGGAAAGATCTCTTGTAGAGGGGGATTGATGAGACAAGAGAGGCTAGAGAGAGTAGGAATAGGAAGTTTCCTGTGTGTGTTCATTTGTAACCCTGTGGGCATTTTATGATTGTAAGCATTACTGCTATTGGAGACTCATGAGAGCTATGTTTTCAGATTGTAAACCTTTGTCTATATTTCTTCTTATTTGAATATATTGCAGATTTGAGGATCAAAGGATGTCAATGATTTATGGATCCCTAAGCAGCAGAGGATCTGTTGCATTTTGCTCATCAATCATTTTTTATATTCAAGTATTTGTTGATTCATTAAATTGAGAGGATCTCTATTTACTGAACATTCTATCTTATATTTTCCTTCTTAATTTCTTCCAACTATCAACATATAATCTTGTTTTCTGTTAAGCAACTTTTGTGCCTTCAATGAGTGGGATGTTTGTGACTCCATTTCCCATTGGTGTAGCCTACCGATCTACAGTTTGCTGCCCTCTCTCTTTCTTTACCCATATTGTTGATCCACCTATTCAAAACCAAAGTTATCTTTTACATTCTGATGGGTGTTGAGTTTACACTTTAGCAGTCAAAGTGTGACTTTCAGTGCTAACAACTCCCTCATTTATTAAACATTCCTTATATTTTATTAAAAAAACTCAACATTTTCACCTTGATAAACAAGACATCATGATTAGTTTTGATGTTGTGTCCTTATTCACCAAAATTCCTATTCCTAAAGTCCTTGAACTTATCTCTAAGCTTATGGACCCATAAACCCTTAACCTAATTGAAATCTGCCTCACCTCCACTTTCTTTACCTTTATAGGGACATGCTATGAACAAACAAACGATACAATCATGGGGTCTTCCTTATCCCTAGTTAATGCTAATATTTTTATGGAACATTTTGTAACTTTAGCCTTAAACAATTTTCATCTTAAGTATAAATGTTTTTTTTTTTTTTTTGTGTGGACAATACTTTCATTTTTTGGCCTCATGGCCATCCCTCTTTGACCTCCTTCTTTAACCATCTTAACAACATCCCACCCCATATCCAATTTTCTATGGAAATTCAAAATGAAAACTCTCTTCCTTGTTTGGATGTTCTCATTACCTGTCTTCTGGATGGTACCCTTACCCACCAATTTTATAGGAAAAAGACTCATACTGACCCATACCTTCATGCTCATTCTCATTATCACATTTCCTAGAAATATGTGATTTTAAAAACTTTAGTAACTCGATCCATTCGAATATTTGCTCCTCATTTCATTGAAAAATTAAAATCCCACCTTACAAAGGCCCTTTTTGCTAATGGTTATTCAATCTCTCAAATCAGTAAGGCCTTTTGCTCAGCCCGCGATTCTAATTCTAATTCTAAAAAAAATCCTTCCTCTTCCCCTCCATGAGCTCTCATTTCTCTTCCCTACATCCATGGTACTACAAATCATATTTATAAGATATCGGATTAAAAAAAAACCAAAACTCTCTTTAAACCATACAAAACCCTTAAACAATTAATTATAACAACTAAGGATAAATCAAACCCCATGCTTGGCCAAGGAGTCTACCAAATTCAACCAAACTGGTAGATCTTTCAAATCCCATCTCAAAGAATATATAACTGAGACATTCCACAACTGTATTTGTAAGTCATATATCACTCAACAATCCTTGAATTCTAAGCATCTCATTTTCTTTGACCAAACCAAAATTATTGCCTTTGTACCCTACCATCCCTTTCACATCACCTGGGAAGTGCTGGAAATTCAAAAACATCCCAATAATTTTAATCAGGATGATGGCTACAAGCTTAACCAATCTTGGAATCCACTATTCATTGTCTAGGTCATTAAGCCCTTTCTTTCTTTCTTCGTTTTCTAAGGTTTTGTTTTACTTGTCTTCTTTTACCCCGCTCCTCCTTTTTTTCCCTTTTTAACTTGACATTTCGTTTAATTTTAATATTTTAAAATGAAAATTTCTTATTAAATTATATTTTTCCTTCATATTTCTCTTCTTTCATTGACTAAAAATATACAAATTTATTTATTTATTCCCAGAGGTCCCTTTATTATTTTAATCCTTTTTTCTCAACGGTTTTATTATTATTTTAATTCTTTTTCTCAATGTCTTTTTACAATGGTTATCCTATGGTTTTTACCCTATAAATTTCATCCCCAATACTCTTTTCCATTACTATTTGATGGGTGGAGTGTCTACCCGAAACCTTGGACGTTTCAAAATGCATATTAATGGTATTGTTTAATATACAAATTAATGCCCCCGGATGGCGTGCCACATAGTCACGCTGCCATCGAGACAATGGGTTGCATCGAAGTTGTTCCTATCCGCCTCGAGAACGACGACCTCCGACACTCATTAAACTTAGACATGCCTTCCTCCTTGGCTCACCTTCCACCTTCCCCACCATCCCTGCTCCAAACCCAGCTAATGCCTCCAACTCCCATTCTCCTCCACCTCCCCATCCAGGTTTCACTTAGGCGCAATGCGAGCTCATTCAGGAACTTCGTTGGGACAATGATGAACAACAATTTAGGCAAGATTTGATGGAGAAACGACTAGACTGGCCCTTGGAATCAAGAGCGGAAGACCCACATCAATGATGCAATGATGAGGAGCTACTTCAAGCTATAATGGCTCCTAAATGGTCAGAATCGTGCATGTATGCTTTTCCTTACAACCATCTTAGTAAATAAGTTTCTATGGCCAACTATGTTTTGGTTTTTCTAGTTTTTACATGGTCTGTTAGATTGCAGAACCGACTTTTTTGGTATGGCCATATACCCAGGCCGATTTATGACAACTCAAACTCTGTAAACATGTCTCTATTTAGTTGTCATAATACAATTTTATGGAAATTTCACACATGGTGGTGGGGCTAGTTTCCTTTGTTGGTAGCCTCAACACCAATGTCATTGACTTATTTTGTAATTTCAGTTTATGAAAGGTAATACAAAGTGATAGCTTACAAAAAAAAAATGTACAAATTAATGCTATTGAATTAATGTTCAACAATAATATATTACTTTGATCAACAACTAACACATACATGAACCAAATCAAAATAACTCATCTTAATACAATATAGGCACAAAGGAAACTCCTAGATAAGTGGGCGCATGAGACACATTAGTTAAACCCATATATACATATATATATATTAGAAATCAAATTTTGATGATCCTTGAACTCAAAACCTCTTACACATGAATATGATCCTCAACCAAAACATGAAATTTCTAAAAAATAATGAATCTTGAACTGTCAAATGACAATTCGTATATTGAAAAAACATTTATGATATTTATGGTAAATCTATCCATATTTCCAAGCACAACTTCAAGCAAAGACACATATTTGAACACACACTAGTTATAGGCCTCTCACCAAACCAATTTCACTAGTGGTTTAAAAAAAAATCACATATGAGTGCACGTGTTATTACAAAGTAGTATTCCAATCAATACTTATAATACCACTTAATGTGTTGTAGTAATACATCAAGACTCATTTAGGCTACACTTACATTGGATCATTTCACCATCCCTTACATTGCATCATTAGGTCTCATTTAGGCTACATTTACATTGGATCATTTGACCTCCTTTAGGTTGTATTTTCATAGTGTTTTGGGGTATTCTCCTTGTGAACAACTTAGTCGTTTCCTTTTAGATAATTAAAAAATAAGGAAGTGCATTTTGCTTTTGTCTCATGCGATTAGCCACACTTGATTTCACTAGACCCTTCAATATTGAGTGTAATGTTTCCAACTTTGGACTTGTACATAACTCTTAAAGGATGGTAGATCCATTGCCTTTAAGAACATGAAGTTGAATGGATAATCAACTAAAAAAAAGTGTATTTTCATATATAAATGAGCATTGACTATACATTTTATAATGGTTCTATGCCAATGTTCCTTAATAATAATTTTCTTTATCAAATTTATTACTACTATAAGGTACACTGAAAAATGAAAAAAATAATTGAATAAAGATATCAAAGAAAATGCAAATGTGACATATCAACAAGATGAACCACTCACATCCAATTCAATTTCAATTATTCAACCTACTCAATATTCCAACTTATTTAGTGAAACAATCTTCACAAAGATTACATAAATAATTCTAATACAAACTTCAATAAAACATTATAGTGGGCAAACAAAGCTAGCATTGTAGTATAAAAAATGATATCATCCTCTTTAAAAAACATACTTATTTACAACATCTTTATTCTTATTAAAAAGGAACTTGAGCAGGTGCATGCACCACTTTTCCCAACATGTGGGTTTCCATAAAATCTATAAGACTATCTTCTTGAATTTTTATTGGCCCAAAATAGAGTTTAACGTTAAAAGTTCATGACAAAAATGTGACACAAATCAATGCTACTACGTAGCAATTCTTAGTTAACTTGGCCTTGGAATTTCACTTTGAAATTAAACATATGGTTGTTATGTGTCTCTAACCCTATAAATAGGTAAGTCTCAAGTAACAAGGTAAGCGCAAGCTTCAATCCAATTTTTTTGGGTCTTGGAATTTCACTTTGAAATTAAAGATACAGTCTTTATGTGTATCCAACCCTATAAAGTAACTCACAAGTAACAAGGTAAACACAAGCTTCGATCCAAGACTAACTTAATTTACTTGGGACGGGCAGCTCCACCATGTTGTTACGGGCAGCTCCACCATGTTGTTTTCTTCTAATTCATTTGCTTCTGCTTCTTGCTTCCTCATTTCTTCCGGATTTCTGCTTTTTCTTTGGATCCTATTATCTTGTGACAAGAAAGGAGCCCAGGATTTTCTGTTAGCATGCAGTCTCATTTAAGGAGCCCAGGATTTTCTGTTAGCATGCAGTCTCATTTGTTCATGGTTTGGGTTTGGTCTTTTAAAAATAAAGTTTTGTTTCAGATTTTTGTATTGTTTAAGTTATTTGTGGAGATCACTTTGGTGTGATTAGTTTCCGATCAAGATTTTGGAAGATGTAATTAAAATTATTAATATAATTTTGGGCGAATTTTTTATTGGAAAAAAAAGTACAAGCTTCAATCCAATTTTCCCACGGCTCATGTTCAAAGAATAATTTGAGAAATGAGAATTGAACCGACCTAAGGATAAAGTGAAGTAACTAGGGTTAGGGAGTGTAAACTATAATTTCCTTAGTGTCCCTTTGATCATGTGATTCTTTTAGCACAATGTCTATGTACTAGAAATAGATGTTCAATTGAGCAATTATCTTATTCTATTTATTGCTCTGATTGGGTTTAATATTAATTCTTGTTCTGCTTTCTTTTAATGCTCACACACTTAATCTTTAAGTAGCTCAAATTGTTGTTTGGTTTATTATTTGTGATTGTTGTTATATTTCATAGCACAACTAATTGCTTCTATACTCATATATGTTAGAATAATCAAGTTTTTGTTGAGTTGAATGGTTGTTGTATGGAGAAAAGTGAATTTCAACTGTTAATTAGCATAATGTAAAAAAATAATTTAATATAGACTTTTTTTAACCTTATGTTTTTAAATCATCCAAAGGTTTACACTAATGTAAATTTCAATATCCTTGAATGATGATTTACATGTGAAATGATATATAATTTCACAAACCAAGTGATATGGTTTTCATAATTGTAACAGTCATCAAATCAACTTGGAGGAAGATGACAAGGCAACAAAATCTTTAAAATCTTGGAGATTAGAGAGATGGACAAAACCAAATTCACTATTGTGCATTTTTTGATAGACATGTATGATCCTTGATTAGCCAAGCACTTTACAATTGATCTGTAATGAAGCAATCTAACTATTATATAATTTGGACCCATATATGACAAAAAAAGTCAATAGATGAACGAAATGGGTCCAAATCATATAATAGTTAGACAATTCTATCTACAACATTACCATCTTCAAACATTACTGTTTCCCTGTCCCATCATCAAATATTTAAAAAAATCAACAATAATGCAAATGAATCATTGCATTAACAATAACTTCACAATAGACCAACCAAATTGAAAAAACATGTAATTACCTATACACATTGAGATAACTTCAAACCTGTAGTCTTTACCACCCCATATCATTTCATGTAGTAAAGTTGCTACGTGATGAACCATAAACACCAAGATACTAAACATGAGATGGAAATATTAACATATGCCTTTATTCTAATAAACACACCTCTCCATATCAAGATTTTTTTCGACATTGTCAACCCTGATTACATGGCCTAACCCGGTGGGGACATCGAGTAAGATTCAATATTCTCAATAGTATAGTTGGCCGAGGACTTGACTCCAAAACCTCTTGCATTATAACCACAACACTTATCCACCAAACTAAGCCATCAAGCTTTCTCAACTTATTAACTTATCATAAAATAAATTTATTAACATGTAAAATTAATAAATTAAGAACAATTTCAATAACATTTTCATATATGATAAATTACTAAAATACTATTCACATATCAAACTAATAAATTAAAAACAATTTCAATAACCTGAAAACAATTTCAATAACATTTTCATGTGATATTGAATTGATAAACTAAAAAATTAAAAATAAATTCAATAACATTTTCACTTCTTCAAAAGTTCTCAAACATCTCCACACACTTAGAATTATGAAAATATAAAATATATCAAACATCTCCACACACTTAGAATTATGAAAGTATAAAATATTGTGCTTATATAAATGTATTTAAGCTTATATGTATACAAAGTGCTTGCTCTAAGACATTTTTATTCATGACACTATCCTTTGTGTATGTATATTCGCTTCCTCTTCCCATTGCACATGTATGAGAAATTTGAACAACAATCGTCATCTTTAATTCGTGCAAGACAAGCATTTTGATAAGTAGTATGTAATGAAAAGTAGTACTGTAACATCCTACTTAATGTTACTTAATGTTATTCCCTTTTAGTTAAAAAAACATTTTGATAAGTAGTATGTAATGAAAAGTAGTACTGTAACACCCTACTTACTGTTAATCCCCTTTAGTAAAAAACCATGTTTGTTTAATGCGTAATTTATAATAATAATAATAACAATATTTATTATATATTATTTTTGTATGTTGTATTAGAATTGTAGAATTATATATATGATAGTTAACATATATATATATATATATATTAGTTAACATTAAGTGAGATTAAAATTGGTTTATTAGAGTTTAAGAAAAATAAGAGATTACTAGGATTTCTTTAAAATGTTATTTCAATATTTGAAAAACATTAAGAATAGCATTCTAAAATTGTTAAAGTTTCGCTGAATTAGAAGGTTAGGAAGGTGAGTATTGTGACAAATATTTTGAAATTGAGATCTAAATTGGGTGTACGTATGACACTCTAGGAGAAATTGCTTTCATTTTCAACCCTCTTGGTGTCACAAACGTGACAATTTCTTTCATGCCATGGTGTTTTGAGGATTGCCTAACACCCAATTTCACTATGCAGCTCATGAGAATTAGTTCTTATTTTAACAATATTGATTCTCTTCTTTACGCTGATCAAAACAAAGAGATACTTTTGATCTTCAAGATTAGAGTTAACCACCTCCTTATAATATCTTAATTTTCTTTTATCCTCTAATTCTTTATCACACCATATAATCTCCTTAAATTTAGCTTGTACAATATTTTTAATATAATTGGTATTCTCCAGAATAAATTCTTCTTTTATTCCCCAACGATTTAGCCAAGACTTGGTATCATTATGCCATCCCTGGTTGAGTCATTGGTGATTTTGACTAGAGTCTGAAGCAATTTTGAGGAGACTCTTGTCATCCATGTTGTTTATCTTGTTCTTGCATACCCACATATTAAACTTTGCAACTTTACAACTATACAACAATACATATAATATATTTAATTTAGTTATTGAACAATGCCCCATTTGCTATTTTGCTAGGAAAAACTTGGATTGAGAAAGATCAGATCTGAAGAAAACAAGAAGAGAAAGCTCTAGAACAGAAAAAGCAAGAACTAAGAGATTTCATTGCTAGGAGAATAGCGCACTTACTGAAAGAACAAGAAAACCAGTCGAAGCTACTGAGGACCAGAGATCTAGATGTCGAAGTTGAAAGAACACATGAAGACTTGAAACACCTGTCTGTACAAGCGAGTAGAGCGCCTACTCCAGCAAAAGAAGAAGTATTACTCTTAGAACCCCTGAACGAATCACAGAAGTACAAGGTTGGCATGCCAAGAGAAGATAAGAAAAATAATGGAAAGAGGAAACCAGTGACTCATATTACAGGAAAGAAGGTCAGAAAGATCAACAAGAAGAAAGCCAAGCTAGAAAAATTGCAAGAGGCACCAGAAAGGACTTCGCAGAAGGGGAATTTACAGAACTTGAACTTCGTTGAAATATCAGACCAGCACATAGTGACACTTTACCATGGTGGAGCAATATGACCGTTAGATTGACGTCCCGAATGGTTAGAACGATAGTTATGATCAAAAAGATCGCCATTGGACCATTGGGACCGCGCCATAACAGGCATAACTGCATTGATGAAGGCTTTCTTGTTCGTTGAAGGAATCCATTACGACGCTATCTATTTATCCCGTCAAACATTGTACCGAGAACACTTTTGTAAACAATGATTCTTTGAGCCCACAGAGAGCCGAATACTACCACGCTGTGATTATTGAGACTTCGCCACCTATTCTATTGTATTGAACATTTGTTCATCGACCCAAGATATTCGATCTTGAGTGTGTATGTCGAGTGAGCTCAATGCTGTGGAAAAGTCAATAGAGGAAATCTTAGTCGATCTAATGGCTGAAAAGGTGATGTCCATCAAAATTCAAGCTTCATCGATGCGAGGAGTGCAAGCCTCCCCGTCGACTGCTCGTGGACCTGGACCATCCCGAGCTGTGACTGAGAAACGAACCAAGCATCATGATGACTTGGCGAATGCAAAGTTAATTCCATCCATGTTTCCTAACTACATCCCACCCCTGGTCGGTGTGGTAAGTCGTGACAGTGGTCCGAGGGACTTCGACTACACTTTGATCATTGCGTACCTCCCAAAGGGGATACACATAGGCAAGCCTCAGCTGGATAAGATTTTGACGCTGAAGATCAACGACTATAACTTAGGGGATCGAAAGAACTACAACATGCTCGGACCCCATAAATATTTGACCAGGACGAAGGGGAAGAAGTCGAAGATTATCCCCCAACCATGAACTATGGACATTGTGAGGTCCACTATTCTGAACGTGATGAAAATACCCCATTTTGGAAGGCACCAGGAGGTTAAAGAGTGTGTTAAGCTCCTACTTTCGAGCTTCCATGGCGGTTATCTGTGGCTGGACAGATGCATCACCATCGATCTGACGCTGATCCATCGGATCACCGGATTGAGCATGCAAGGACCAGACCCACAAGATTTTTACCCAGGGAAGGTTGCAAACCGTGCCTTGGCATAAACAATTAAGGATACCTATGGTGATGTGGAAAAGGGGAAGCAAGGCTACAAGGTAGCCTCCATCCAGAATGGCGCAATGCGCCTAGCCTTCCTGCTGATTGTAGGTAAGCTAGTAAGAAATAATAGACCCACGCAGGTCACAAGGTTCATTGTTGATCTCGTGGGAAAATTTGTGGAAGGACTACAAATGAACTGGGCAAGCTACCTCATCAACCAATTAGAGTAGGATTGCCGCGAAGCTCAGGATCAGGGATACGAGTTCCACTTCAATTGGCTGCTAATCCTCATTGTGTTCATTGCTTGGGACATGCCATAAGGAGCAACCTTCCCTGAGATCGAACCATCCGAACCTCTAGCTGCGAAGTTCACCATGTTTTGGTACTTAAGCGACATGGGGAAACAATGTCAGTCGAACGCGATGTTCCACACCTACTACCTGTAGTTGAAGAGGGATATTGAGTCCTTCCCTCATATGACACCGAACACCCTTCACAAGTTCAGGCCCTATGCAAAGTTCTACGCGGATATACATTTTATTTATATCATTGCACGTGTAGACGAACATAAAGAAGAGCTGTAGAGTTACTTCAAGATTACATAGGAGGACATGGAAGAAATCACTAAGGAATGGCCTGCAGATTTCCTTATCCTAGTAGACCAGGCCAAACTATCCGACCCCGACCTAATCGGAAGTCCGGTGGTCACCCGCGAAGAGTATGATGTACCTGGAAGTAGCAGAAGGAAGAAGACATAAGAGGTACAACAACTGAGCAGTGCATCAGAAGAGACTGCTTCAGAATCACCTGAAGGAGGAGGTGATGGCGAAGTAGACAAGGAAGAAAACAATGGGGAAGAACATAAGCAGAAGCAAGGTGAAGTAACACCGCCTAGAGATCCCATTGATGAAGCTGAGACATCCAAGAAGAGAAAGGTTTCCCCCATGAAACCTACATCGTGAAAGAAGTCTAAAGCCAATAAACCACCATTTTAGACCGTGCTCATGACGGATGATATTGACCTAATCATCGCTGATGTCTCCGATACCTCAAAAGATATTTTACAGCGCAATGAAGAAAAACAAGAGACCATGTATGAAAGGATTGAAGCAGAGCTGAGAGGGGTACAACAATCCTTTCACTCCAGCCGTGCATTGTCTACTGAACCCCCGCCATCAGAAGAAACAAAGCTGGGAGATGAGCCTGCCCAACTCCATAGATTAGCATATGTGACCGAAGCTCGCCTTCGTCATGTCCACGAGGAAAAAGAACAGGCTACAGAGGCCCTGAATCAAGTACAAGAGGAAGTCATAGATCAACACCGGGTTGCACAGTAGGAAAAAGACGCCCTCCAAGTGAAGTTCACAGAAGATAGAGCGAAAATCAAGAAGGAGAAAAAACAGTTGCTCGCAGAGCAAGTTGGAGTTAAAGAAGCAGTCAACAGAGCACTTCACTCTATGACGGGATTAGAGCAAAGGGAGGAAGACCCAATGGAGAATCAAGTGGCGAAGCTTGCTGAAGCCATCTAATAGTTTCAACAGAAAATGGCATATCTGAAGCTACAAACAGTGCCAAGCACTCTGTAGGACGTGCGAGACCAAAGAGAATAAACTGCCCAAAGCGCAGTAGAGAGAATCAAAGCACTAGTCTTGGAATGTAAACAACTTAGTAGTCGAAGTGCACATACTTATGAATGGCTTATAGAGGACCTTGAACTAAATACACTAGAGTCATATCTCCAGGAGGCAAAGCAGCAAGCAACATCAGTGCAAGCGCAATTAAAGCTCCTATCAGTAGTTGAGAGGATGAAAAGATCCTAGGAACATCGCAATGTTCAACAACAGGTCCATTCCATACAAAGCAAAGTCATGGAAGTGACTCAGAAGCTCCAACCAGTCCAAAATGTAGCTTGCCTACTGTTTGAGGAGATTGAAGGACGAGGAGTTGAACTAGAACAAGTAGTCATCACATTTGAACAACGCTTGGAAGGACATGTGAATGAGGTAGTTATTCAGGAGTTCTTCGAGCAGGAGGCCTTAGCGAAGCAACAAGTCAAATCAGCTTGAGCCAAGCTTGAGGCGTTTGAGGCAGAGTTACCTAGATCAGAGTGACTCGGGATGAGTCACAGGTGAGTGTTGGGGGCTTGTTGGCCCTCGACCAAATTTTGGGGAACCTTGGTCATGTTTGACCTCTTTTTGGGACTTCGACAGGCTGGCCGAAGACATAGCGCAAGTCGAAGCGGAGATCATGGGATCTCGTCACCTTTTATGGACCTTTTCGGGGTTAGGGTTTATGTAATGGGTATGGGGATGTCGGCCCATGGGTTTACCCATGTTTAGGGCCTTTTTGTAATGTATAAATAAGTAGCTAGGCAATGTAAGAGAGGAGAGACAAGTGGTGTTGTGCTAAGTGCAAGTGATAGTTGTAAATGCTTTGTGCATGCTATGTTGAACACTTGCAGAGCTAAGTGCAGGTGGATGTAAGAAGCTTGTGTAGATTGTAAGAGGGCTTTGTGCTGTAACCTAGCTTGGGGAAGGAGGATCTGGCGAAGTGCGCGCAGATCTCTTTTCTTATGCGGAGTAGGATCTTGTGGCTCTGTGCATGTAGATGATTGACAAAAGACAATAAAGAAAAGAAGAGTTGGTGGACGTAGCCCCAGGCTGGGGGTGAACCACGTATATCTTGTGTCATGGTTTCTTTGTGCATTATGGTTGTTATATTGTTCATGTTATTTATGCTTTGTGCTTACCTTCATGAATGCTTAGACACATATGATACGATAGCTTAGTGCTTAGCCATGTGAATGACTATTAGATCTGTTTTATCTCTATAAGTTAAGTGCTTGAATGTGTTAGGTTTTGTTGAATACTGCACTATTATGTAATTAGGGTTTATCTGCACTGTGAACAAAGGTTAAACACTAATGAATGTTAACTGATAAGTACTTTGTTAGAATGTTTTAATCACAGATCTATGTCCTAGCTAGGTTGCAGACACTTGAGTCTTGCAACCACCCCTTCCTCTACATGGGGTGAGACTTCATCTGCTTCATAGGTGTTGCCGAAAGGGACAGTAGTTAGGGTTTTGTTGGTGCGCTATTGAAACGTTGAACTCTGGGTATGCCCCTGTGCCAACAACAAGTCACATGTGAGTGTTGGGGGCTTGTTGGCCCTTGGTCATGTACTAAGGAATAAAGCAAAGATTAAAGAAGAAGAAAGACAAAGTAAGAAGTGCATGAGAAGCACACAAACCGAGGAGGGGTCGAAGTGGTTAAAGAAGTAGAAAAGGAGGAGTGAGGTAAAGGAAAAATGAGTCATTAAAAGAGAAGACCAAGGAAGACAAAGCAACAAGGAAGATGAATCATGGATAGGTCAGCAAGCGGAAGAAGACACTAATAGGTGCTTTGGAGCACCTCTCGGAGGAGAAGGAAGGACAAGTTGGTGAAGTCCTGAAAAGGCAGGTTATGTGGACCTAGGGTTTTGGCACCTAAGGTTTTGACACCTAGGGTTTTGGCACCTAGACTTCGGTCTAGGGTCTCTAAGAGCCATAGAAGGATAAATAGGGGTCCAGAAGAGTGGGGAGGGTTGTTGTTGAGATAGAGAGATTGAGCTGTAAAAGTGTATGTCTTAGAATATGCTTGTATTTTGAGATCTTCAGCTGGGTGCGAAGATCTACTCTGCTGCTGGGTGCGCATGGCGAGGGAATAAAGTGAAAGAGAGAGAAGGATATGCATCTAAGTGTGCAAATAGAACTGTGTATTTTTACCTTTTATAGCAATAAACAAAGTTTTGTGGACGTAGCCCTATGGAGAGGGTGAACCACACAAATCTTGTTGTTCTTTGTGGTTGATGTTGTGTTATTTAATATCTGTTATACTGTTATTTCAAGATTTTTTTCCCCATTAAATACATGAGGTATAAACTAACTTCACGAGGCTAGGTATAAGATTGTTAAATAATCTCTAGGTTATATTGCGTTGTTGTTCTGGAATCGTCTTGCATTTTCTTTGGTTGTAGACGCCTGTGTCCTGCAACCCCCCCCTCTTGCTACTTCGAGTGAGACTTCATTTGCTTCGCAGGTGTTGCCGAAAGGGCCAGTAGTTAGGGATTGTTGGTGCGCTGCTAGAGTTGAACCCTGGGTTTGCCCTTGTGCCAACATTTGTTACATACTGGGAGAATCGAGGACATATTGGAACCTTATATTTCTGGATTCAAGATTTTCTTGTTGGAAGACATCTTTTTCAAAAGAAGATCCAGGACAGATGGAGAAAAAATTCACAAAACCGAGAGAGATTTTTACTCAAGACAATTTGATATACAAAAACCTCCCCTAGATTTTACACAGGTGTCACGGATTGGGATATTTCAAAATTCATTTCATTAAACTCTGAGGCAGTTAATTGTTTCCTTTTTCTTCTTACACTCTGCAAACTACAATTTATAACTTAGATTCATTGCCTCATTTAGCCTTTATCCTCTAGAGAGTTCTATTGGCCAGTCATTGTTTTCATTCAATTTCAGAATTTTGACTCCATAGCCCTAAGTGTCCCTCCCCTTCCTTGCAAGCAACTTTATAACCCCCCCCCAAAACAAACTAAACCTAGCCATTGATTGCCAAAGACATATCAAGTGACACGAGAGAGCCCTCTCTGAGCTAAGTGATATAGTACCCAGCTCTAAAGTTGGTTGAAACAATTACCTCCATCATTTTTTTATCAGCCGAACAAATTTACAGAGTGCTTACAGCTTCCATCTCCAGATCGAATAGACCTGTCAACAAATTCCAAAGCCATATGGCTTCACAATTGGAGGAACATGAAGTAATGTATTTTGCTTCTGTCGTGCTGAGAGAAATACTTGATTGCTTCCTACTCTGCCATGAGATCATGGCTGACCCCAGACTAAAACAACATCCCGAAGTTCTCTTTCTGTTAGAGACACTTCCAACCCAATTTGAATCGGCATAACCACTCGTTCTGAAGTCATGATATCCATTATAACTAATACCAAACTCTAATGTACCCTTAATGTACCTCATCAAATGTTTTGCAACAACCAGGTGAACACGTCTGGGCTCTACCAGAAATTGACTCAAGGTGTTCACAGCAAAACATATATCTAGCCTGGTGTTCGTCAGATACATCAATGATCCAATGATCTATTTGTACAACGTAACATTAATCAATTTCGACGAAGTGTCAACCAGGAGCTTCAAATTTGTTTCCATGGGTGTATTCATAGATTTGCACTCCAACATATCAAACCTCGTCGGTATTTCAACTGCATACTTCCCTTGGTTAAGGAAGATGTTCTCTGGGCTCTGCCAAACCTCAAGACCTAAGAAATAGTGCATTAGGCCAAGGTATTTCATCTCAAATTCCGCAGTGAGCTTCTTCTTACACTCAGTGATGATATTTTCTTCTCCAGTTATAAATAAGTCATCCACATACAACAAAAATATAACAGGCTCATCATTCATAACCTTGAAGTAAAGGTTAGAATCAATTTTACTCTTGGTAAAGCCCAAGCTCGTCATGAAACTATCAATCCTTCCATACCAAGCTCTAGGATCTTGCTTCAATCTGTACAAAGCCTTATTCAACTTGCAGACATGAGTCTTCCAGTCTTCAACTTCAAATCCTTGAGGTTGTTCTATATACACTTGTTCTTCAATGACACCATTCAAGAAAGCTGTTTTCATGTCCATCTGGTGTAACTTCCACTTCATCTTAGCTACAAGAGCTATGATGGTTCTGATTGGAGTGTATCTGGCTACAGGAGCAAACATATTTTCATATTCAATTCGTTCCTTTTGAGAAAATCCATGAGCAACAAACCTTGCTTTGTATTTCTCAATACTTCCATCAATAGCATGTTTTATTTTGAAAATCCATTTGGAAGATACCACATCCTTGCTCTTTGGTCTGAGAACTATTTCCCATACATCATTATTTGTAATGGATTGGTATTCTTCCGTCATGGCATATTCCCATTCTTTCTTTTGAATAGATTCTTCAAAGAAAGTAGGCTCCTTCTCTAAGAGATCACACATCAAATCCATATAACTGAAGAATGGCTTGGGTTTCTTCACTTGTCTCATGGTTCCTTCGGGGGCACCATACTTCTCTCCATCTTGAATACATTCCCTTGCCCAGGCTGACTTTATCATGGCAGATCGTCATATGGGGAGGTTCTTGGGATTCTATTATGTCATGGAATTCTAGAATCTCCTCATCAGGGGAAGTTATGACTTCCCTCTCTAGTTCTGCAACTCTGGGAACACCAGGATCTTCTTCATATACTTCTTCAAGCTGTCATCTTATTGATTTATTGAGTGCTGCATATTCATCAAAGGTTACATCCTTGATGATCTCAATACGATGGTAACCTGGTATATAAACTTTAAAGGCCTTGGAGACCTCATAGTATCCAACAAATATTCCCTTCTTTCTTGAAGGGTCTAGCTTGGTTCTCTTCTCTTTCGGAATGTGTACAAATACTAGACAACACAATATTTTGAGATGGATTTCTTCTAGATTCTTTTTGGATAACATCTCTTCAGGGGTCTTGAGCCCAAGTGCACTATAGGACAATATGTTCTGTACATATACTGTTGTTTTTGCTGCTTCTGCCCATAAGTGCATTGGAATATATTGATCATGGATCATAGTCTTCATTGCTTCCATTATAGTTATGTTCTTTCTTTCTGTTACACCATTTTTTTGAGGATTGTAGGGAGTGGTGAGCTCCCTCTTGATCTCGGTATATTTTCAAAATTTTGCAAACTCTTTTGAGGTGTATTCTCCTCCATTATCTGACCTGAGTATCTTGATCTTTCTTTCAAAGAGATTCTCTATCAAGGCTTTGAATTCCTTGAATTTACTGAACACTTCATCTTTTGATTTCAAAAAGTAAACCCAGGTTTTGCGAGAATAGTCATCAATAAAATACACATAGTATACATACCCACTGATGGAGGTTGATGGAATTGGGCCACATACATTTGAGTGAATGAGCTCTAGGACTCTTTCTGCTTTACTGTCTCTTTTCGGGAAAGGGTTCTTGATGTTCTTTCCTTGTGCACATCCGTTGCACACACCTTCATGGTCAACCTTGAATTCTGGTAGACCTGTGACTGCCTTGCTTACATATGGTAATGCCTTGTAGTTTATGTGAGATATTCCTCTCTGCCAAAGTTCACATGGATTCTCAATGGAATGAGTCAAGGCTGCTTCTGAGTGACCCTTTAGCTTATACAAGCCACCTTCTTTTCCAATAACAATTGCTTCTTCCATGGTTTTTCCTTTGGGCCACATAAGAACTTCTCCATCTATGAAGGCAACTCTGAAGCCTTTCTTCTCTAGAGTTCTTTGTAAAACCTGGTACATATAGTACATCCTTCATCTTCATTGGGGTCCCTAAATCAAGTTTGTAATTTGATTCTCCTACTCCTTTGATAGGGTATTGATAATCATCTCCAAGTGTAACTTTCTGGGGAAAATTATTTTTTGTTAGGCAAGAGAGAATGTCTCTTTGACCTGTCATGTGCTTGGAAGCACCACTATATATGAGCCAAGTGTCCTCACCAGGTGATACTAACCCTGAGAGGGAAGAGATTAAGACATAGTCTTCAATCTGTTCTTTTATTATCTTTGTGGGTGGTTCTTCATCTTCAACTGTATGGGCATGGTGCCTCTTGTTTCTCTTCTTGTAATCTTCTCATCTAGCTGGAAAATTCTTAGCAATATGTCCCATATTGTCACAATGGTAACATTGGTAGGATGATAAATCTTTTTCTCTTCCTTGACCTTTCTGAAACTTCTGAAATCTCCTTGGAGGGTGGAATTTTTTTATGTATGAATTTGTTTTGGGGGTGAGACTCCTTATGAGTTTCTTTATGGAAGTAAGACCTCTTTCTTCCTCCTTTAGTATGAGTAGATAGGGCTTGATATTCATCTCTCGATAGTAATCATTCTCTGTTAACTACTCTTGCTTCTTCTTGAACACATTCTTCCCAAAGACTGTCAAAGTTTAATTTCTCATTTCTGGCACAAATAGTTTGGATGAATGCATCCCAAGGTCTTGTGAGACCATTAAGGGTTGTCATTATAAGTTCTTCTTCATCTAGAGTATCACCATTTGCTTCTAGATATTCTTTGAATTGTGATATTCTAGAGAAATATTCCTGAATTGTTTCTCCTTTCTGCATCCTTGTACTTTAGAGTTGAGTTCTTAGATTCATCTTCCAATTGATGTTCTTTCCTTCATACATTCTGGTTAGGGGATCAAACATTTATTTTGGAGTCTTTTTTGAAGCCACTTGAGGAATCAAGTGATCTTTAATAGAATCTGCAATGATTCTTTTGGCCTAACTGTGTCATTTTGGTGTTTTCCTTTAGTTGCAACATCGGTAGGTTCTGGTACATCTTCTTTAATGAATCTTGCTAGGTCATTCTCTTCAAGAATTAGTGCATTTCTATACTTCCAGGAACATAATTTTTCCACACCTTCTAGATTGTCAACAAGCTTAGTGCTTGTAGACATCTTTACCTGAAGCTAGGAAAATGACCAAAAATTGGAAATGCTCAAAATTTAATTTTGAACTTACCAGGAGGTACGCTTGGCCGAGGAAAGTAGCCTGGTGCAATTAGATTTTAGAAAATCCAATTTTTTCCCTTTCAAACTTGACCAACAAAATTCTGGACTGTACTTCTGGTACTGGTTCTCGTTTCCTGGTTTCCTGGTACTTCTGATTTTCTGGTACCAGTGAAAACTAACGTTTCACATTCCGAGAGTTCTATCCACTAAAAAAGTGCACTGAAGGTGCCAAAGAGTTCCCCAGGCTAGGGCGCACTTCCTTGATGAGTTTTAGGATGAAATTAATCTTCAATAGAAAACCCTAGTTTTCTTGTACGACAACAATGATGTTTTTCTTTATCCAGTGAAAGAAGCTCTCTTTAGTTTAGCTTTGATACCATGTTAAGGTTTAAGCTATTATTATGTTTCTTTTCAATTTACTAGATAACCATAACATAGATAGGATCACTGAGAGAAACACAATCACAAGATACACAACATTTATCCTGGGAAACCCTCATGTGGGAGAAAACCCAACAAAAAATTCCTTAATATAGATAGCCAATACAGTGCCAAGACAATAACCAAAACACTAGAGAATATCCAACATTGAGCAATGTGCCTCTCTCTTCTTCTCCCAACTGCAGCTACCAAACTTGCGTACTGGATGATCGAATGAGTGAGTGAGATACTGAGGCGCTGACTTCCTTTATTTAAACAAACTGGCAGGTGCTGAAAATGTGTCTCTTCACTGGGCAGGGCCGACTTGTCTTCTTAGTGGTTAAAACCACTTTAATTATCCTAAGGGCCGACTTTTTAATTTGCATAATATATTTAGGGTTTGACCAATCCACAAAAGGGGATTTGGTCAATTACAATGCCCGACATGACCAATCCACAAAAGGGGATTTATCTAATGAATAATAACTCAATAATAAATAGAATACTCTTTGCAGTTACAATATTTCAACATGACAAAATGTCTCTAATGAAATGGTTTCTAAGTGTTTGTGGAAAAATAACAATTTATGATAACAGTATGGATATATTACAACATAGTAGTGAAAAGCCAACTATATTATTTTTGGTGTTTTAAAACAACAATGCTGAGCATTCTCATCGCTAGAATCAAAAGGAAGTGGGAATATAGATAGTGAAAAGGCAACTGTATTATTTTTGGTGTTTTATAACAACAATGCTAAACATTGTCATCACTAGAATCAAAAGGAAGTGGGAATATAGATGTGGCCAAAGCTCAGGGGTTAGATTGCTAAAGCTGATGATGAGATAAGTATTCATACTACATTTGCAGACTTGCTTCAGAAAAAGTCAAGCTCAAATGTAATATTCTCGACCATATGTTCATCCGTTGAACCATTTTGCAAGCCAATTTAATTGGTTCATGTTAGATTTAGTCTTTTGGATATGTATCGTTAGTTGAAGATATTCAATGTTTCCAACATGTTTTTGTTTATCATTGTAGAATGGTTAAGCAAGCTAAGTTGAAGGAGAAAGAGGCAATTGAGGAGAAAGAAATAAATGAATAAGAAGGGTTGGAGCAGGAATAGGAAGGGAGAGTATTCAACATGTTAGTTGAATTCTAAAATGCAAACTTTAAAAGATAGGGTTGGGAGCTTTTACTAACTTTTCTTATTCCAATTCTAGAAAAGAAACAAGCTCATGCTCATAAGGAAGCCATCATTTAGATAAGATTATGAGTCTACACCTCTTTCTTTGATTGTTGGTTGGAATATAATTGCATTAATTCTTACACCTCTTTCTTTGATTGCTAGTAGAAATATATTTGCATTAAGTCCTGTAAAAGTGGAAGTGGGAAATTGACAATATTGACTTTCTTTATCAGGTTATTACAATTACGATGACATGCTACCACTATATTGAACTTATCATGTATTCTATTTATTTCATTTCACCAAGTTATTTTTCAATATTTTCAG
>ML816063.1:0-16736 GCA_009831015.1 Picea engelmannii | reverse complement strand
GAAAATTTTCGCACCATTATTTGAGACCTATTCCATTGGATTTATCTCTTTGCCCTTATCACATTCATACCTATCCTTTTTCAGAAAAAAACTTTTTGACCCCACCTGCCCCTTTTCGGTTCCCTCGTCATCATGGCCCATAGCCGTAGCCAAGACTTGGAAGATCGCTTCAATACCTTGAAATCTAATTTCATAGAGACCCAACAAGAAGTTAGATAGTTCAGTGACAATATTGCCACAATCAATAAAAACATGCATTCCTCCATCGCCGCCTCAATCGCGAAACTCAAAGAAGACCTCAAACAAGACATGACTACCTAACTTGAATTTGTCGCTTCGATGATCTGCACCAAGCTGCATATCCCTGCAGATCCCCCTTTATCTGACCCACCTTTGCATACCGAAGCTGAAACTTCCTCTCATTCCCATAATTTTCAGCCCCATAACTTTCAGCGTGACCTATGCCTTCCATGGATGGATGTGACCAAATTTGATGGTTCAGATCCCACTGGTTGGGTCACTCAAATGGAACATTATTTCTTTTTGTATGGCATTACAGATGACTTGGCAAAACTCCAGTATGGTGTTCTCCATCTAGATCAAGAACGTTGGAAATGGTGGCAATGGAGAAAAACTGCCTATCAAGGGTATGTTGCTTGGACACACTTTGTGGCAGAGCTTTATGAATTCTTTGACACTGACACCAACCATTTAGGTTGTTTGACAAAGTTGAAATAATCTGGTACAGTGGAAGACTTTATAGATTCTTTTGAGTGACTGACTTTTCGTACAGAGGGCATGTGTGATTCTTTTTTCTGAGAATGTTTTATCAGTGGCCTCAAGGATGAGATTTGTGCCCATGTCCTCATGGCTCGGCCTCAGAGTTGGGTGGAGGCTACTAAATGAGCTAAGGAAGCACAATATGTTGTCTCTTCTCAAAACCGGAAACCCTCCTTTATTCCTTTCACTAAACCTGTAAATCCCACTCCTCCTACTCCACTAAAGATCCAAAAATTGACCAGGGCTGAAATGGATGAACGCCAACTCAAAGGCCTTTGTTATAATTGTGATGACAAATATTTTCCGGGACACAAGTGTAAAGAACAAAATATTTTTATGGCCATCTCGGAGGATGTTTCAGAAGAGGATGTTGAAGCTCCCCTTGTGTCTGAGTCACCTGAAACCACTGACATTTCCCCTCCCTCAGACCCTCCCGAAGTAGAACCGGTCATTTCCATAAATTCTCTCACTGGCTTATCTGCTCCCCAAACCCTCAAACTAATTGGCTACATCAAGCATAGGAAGGTCATCATTCTTGTTTATAGTGGAAGCACCCATAATTTTATTCATCGCCGCATTGCCCAAGAAACTAATTTCTATATCCGTGTAGTCAATAATTTCCAAATCATGATTGCCAATGGCGGGTACATGAAATGTGGAGGGCATTGTGAAAATGTGCATGTCCAAATTGGTGACTATCACCTCAAATCTCATATGTTTGCTATCAACATGGGTGGTTGTGACATTGTGTTGGGTGCAGATTGACTAAGGATTTTGGGTTCCATTCGCATGGATTTTAAGGAATTAACCATGCAATTCTACCAGGAGGGCCAACAATATAAGTTCCAAGGCATCACCACTGGTTCCCATGAGATCATTAGTTCCCATTGCATGGAAAAGATGCTCAAAAAAGGTCATTTAGGCGTTATTTCCCAACTCCCTGCCATACAAGCAAATGAGACACCCTCTATTCTGCAGGACCTCGAGCTAAACATCAAGTGGTTTTTTCCACTCCCCAGGGACTACCTCCTTCCCGTGGTGTTCATGATCATTCCATTCCCCTTGTCCCAGAAATCCTTCCTCCCAATATCCGCCCCTATCGTCACCCTTTTTCCCAAAAAAATGAAATTGAGAAAATGGTTCAAGAACTGCTTAACATAGGGGTTATCCGCTCTAGTACGAGCCCCTACTCTTCTCCTGTGGTTATGGTCATGAAGAAAGAAGGTTCTTGGCGCATGTGTCCTGATTTCCACGCCCTCAACAAACTCACCATTAAATACAAATTTCCCATTCCTGTCATTGATGACCTCTTGGATGAATTGAGTGGTGCCCAGTTCTTTACTAAACTTGATCTTCATTCTAGCTACCACCAGATCTGTATGAAAGAGGCAGACATTCCTAAGACTTCCTTTAGAACTCATGAGGGCCACTATGAGTTTTTGGTCATGCCCTTTGGTTTGTGTAACGCTCCCTCCACTTTCCAAAGCCTCATGAATCATGTCTTCTGTCCTTTTCTTCGTCATTTTGTCTTAGTTTTATTTGATGATATCCTCATCTACAGAAAAACCTGGAAAAACCATCTTGCTCATGTGGATCGAGTTCTCCATCTACTCTCTCAGTACTAACTTTTCTTGAAACAATCTAAATGTGCTTTTGGCGCCTCAAAAGTCAAATACTTGGGTCATCTTGTTGGAAAGCACGACGTCAGGGTGGATCCTAAATATATTGAAGCTATGCAAGACTGGCCTCACCCAAAGAATCTCAAAATCTTGTGTGGATTTTTGGGCTTAACAGGTTATTATCACAAGTTTGTTAAGAACTATGGAAAGATTGTAGCCCCTCTCACTGCACTCCTTAAAAATAATTCTTTCACCTGGACTCCAACAACTGCTCAGGCTTTTCAAACCTTGAAGATGGCCATGTGCACCACTCTAGTCCTGGTACTTCCTGATTTCACAAAAACCTTTGTCCTGGAATGTGGTGCTTCAAGAAAAAGAATTGGCGTTGTCCTTATGCAAGAGGGTCGTCATTTGGCCCTTACCAACAAACAACTGTCAGAATAAAATTTGGGCAAATCAATCTATGAAAAGGAAATGTTGGATATTCTGCATGCTATTGATCTTTGGTGCCCTTATCTATTGGGGTAACGCTTCCAAATTAAGACAGATCATCAAAGCCTCAAGTATTTTCTGGAACAATGCATTTCCTCCCCAGAGCAACTAAAATGGGTGATTAAGCTCTTTGGATATGATTATGAGATCATTTACAAGAAAGACAAAGACAATGTCGTTGTGGATGCACTTTCCTGAGAATATGAAGATGAAGGGTCCCTTTTTTATCTCTCCTTCATTGTACCAGATTGGCTCCAAGCCGTTCGCCAGGAATGGCTACACGATCCCAAAAGTTCGCATCTGATACAACAATTGCAATCCAATTCTCCAGTTTCCCCAGGGTACTCTTGGCTCCATGATGAGATTTTATACAAAGGCCATTTGTATTTAAGTAAACAATCAAAACTTAAGTCCATGGTACTTTCTGAGCTTCATGCTACACCCACAGCTGGGCACTCAGGGTTTGCCAAAACCTATGACAGGGTCAAACGTTTTTTTTTTCTGGGAGGGTATGAAACAAGACGTTCATAATTTTGTGGCTGAATGTGATGTGTGTCAACGCAACAAGGGCGAAACAGTAAAATCTCCTGGAACACTACAACCTATTCCGATTCCACCTTCTATTTGGAGGGATATCTCTATGGATTTTATTGTAGGCTTACCTAAATCAGGCAATAAATCAATCATCATGGTGGTCGTTGATTGCCTTTCCAAGTATGCTCATTTCTATGCTCTTCAACACCCATTTAAAATATCCACTGTGGCTCAACTTTTCATGGATCAAGTCTTCAAGCGTCATGGCATACCAGATTCTATTGTTTCTGATTGCGACCCAACTTTCACCAACAATTTTTGGCAAGAACTGTTCAAGATACAAGGCACCCAATTGCATCTCAACACAACTTATCATCCCTAGACTGATGGTCATATTGAATTTGTCAACAAGTGTTTGGAAACATATTTGAGGTGTTTTTCATCGGAAAAGAAAAATAAGTGGGCTCAATGGTTGCCACTAGATGAATGGTGGTACACCATGTCATACCATACAACTACCCACATGACTCCTTTTGAAGCAGTATATGGACAAAATCCACCTTCAGTTCTCTCATATTTACCAGGTGTCTCGAAGGTCCAAGCAGTGGATGAAAAGCTTACAGTTTGAGAGACTACTCTCCGTACCCTCAAAGAGAATTTGGTCATGGCGCATAATTGCATGAAGCAACAAGAAGATCAAGGTCGCTCTGAATGTCAATTTACAGAAGGGGAGCAGGTGTTTCTTTGACATAAACCTTACAAGCAAAATTCCCTCAAGGCTGACCATTGTCAGAAACTGACGCCCAAATTTTATGGTCCTTATAGATTATCAAGTGTGTGGGACAGGTGGCCTATTAGTTAGCTTTGCCCAGTCATTCTAAGCTACATCCTATTTTTCATGTTTCCTGCTTAAAGAAGGTGATTGGAACTAAGTTCCAAACTCAAACCAACCTTCCTGAGTTGGACGAAGAAGGCTCCATTTGGCCACAACCAGAAGCAGTTTTGGACCAACGTGAGTGTCGCCTGCATCAAAGAACCATCAAGGAAGTGTTAGTACAATGGAAATATACAACCCCAACATATGCCACTTGGGAACCAACTACCATTCTGCAACAATTTCCACATCTCAAGCCTTGAGGACAAGGAATTTTTTAAGGGCGAGGACATGTTAGGGACCTAACCCCTCACGTAGGTAGAATAGTATATTTCGATGTAATAAAGTTCAATATTAATAAGGACTAGCAAGAATGAAGAATAAGTCGAATGTAAGAAGACATAATAGAAGCTTCCGCTTCTAGAAGGATCTTCCTCTAGATAGTTCTTTTGATAGACATATTTAGTATAAATAGGAGTCGAGGGTATGAGAACTGTTGTCTTGGATATTATTGTAATAGAGATTTGCTCAAATGGAGGTTGCCCCCTCGAAGAGGCAAGTGAACATTTCTCTCAGAATCAAAGTGCTCTCTTTGGTGTTATTCTAATATCTTTTCCGTATTATTGTGGTGTTGTTATGGTTATATTGTTGTTTATCTGCCATTGCTAGCATTTTATTTCTGTTCTGCATACTTTTTATATCTGGAATATTACACCAACAACGTGCGAACGACATTCCATGATTTTGAAATTAACACTTGGAAGGGATAATATAACCCTCCAAAAATCTTGGTTTAATGCATATTAATGGGAGATCTCCTCGAGCCTTTCGCTCATCAATGACAATCTATACGGTTCTTGCATGATGAGTTGTTAGGATTAAAGCTTACTAATTGCGTATTTAGAAATAAGACCTTATATATATATATATATATATATATATATATATATATATATATATATATGTTTTTATAAACATTTTTTTTATTATAAACAAGTGCGAAGGTGACGAAGATGGGGAAGAGCAAGTAAGGAATGGCCAAGTATGAAAAGTGGTTGGATGGGCTTCAAAATAAGGTTACAGAGGATACTGAGGAGAGGTGAGTGTCCGACGGTTAAATTTTATGTCTCAGAATTTTTGACTGCAAAACGTGTAAAACAAAAGAGGGCATGATGGGGCAGATCAACGACCGGTTTGTATATTTGTGGAATTCCGGGAAAGTGTCTAAGTATGGAATAGGGAAACGGTCGATCAGACTCGTTTTCAGAATTAAGGATTGAATATTTCATGAACGGGCCAACCCAAGGGCCGAAGATGTGCAAACGACAGTCCATGATGTTTGAAATTAACACTCGGAAGGGATAATATAACCCTCCGAAAATCTTGGTTTAATGTGTATTAATCTGAGATCTCCTCAAATCTTGGTTTAGCATTAAATATTGCTAATTGCATACATAGAAATAAGACCTTATATATATATATATATATATATATATATATATATATATGTTTTTATAAACAATATTTTTTATTATAAATAAGATTCTTTTATATATACATAAGTACGAACAATGGTCAGATGGGATTGAAAGTAGGGTTACAAGGGATACAGAGGAGAGGTGAGCATCCGACAGTCAAATTATATATATATATATATATATGTTTTTATAAACAATTTTTTTATTATAAACAAGTGTGAAGGTGACGGGGATAGGGAAGAGTAAGTCAGGAATGGCCAAGTATGAAAAACGGTCAGACAGGTTTCAAAATAGGGTCATAGGGGATTCTCAGGAGAGGTGATGGCCCGACGGTCAAATTGTATGTCTAAGAAATTTTGACTGCAAAAGGCGTAAAAGGGAAAAGTGCACGATGGGTCACTCCATTGGTTGGTTTGTATATTTGTAGAATTTCGGGTGTTGTTTGCAAGTTGTGGAACAATAGAAGAGAAATCTTGAGTCCGCCTATATGGGAACCCGCAATCGAAAAGTGGCTAAGTATGGAATAGGGAAACGGTCGGTCGGACCTTTTTTCGCTAATATATTGAAATTTGTAATAGATATCCCATTACTTGGAAAGATCTTTTTTGCATGTATATCACAGAATTCTGGGTGCTTTTTGCAGGTTGTGCAACAATGCAAGGGAAATATTGAACCCGCCTGTCTGGGAACCAACAAGTGAAAAAGTCCGTAAGTATGGAATAGGGAAATGGTCAGTGGAATTGTTTTTCGCTAATATATTGATATTTGTAATAGATATCCCATTACATGGCAGGATATTTTTGGAATGTTTTTTGACAAGTTGTGTAGGAACATTTATTATGACGGTCTCCTCGAGGCATGGTGAGTTATCAGAATTAAACCTCAGTTATTGCATACTTGGAAAAAAGTGCAAAGGTGGCGGGCACATAAAACAACAATTAGGAATTGGATATTTCATGAACCCACCAACCTGATGATCTGCGAAAGAGATTCGAAGAAATTGTGAAGTATGGAAAGCGAATGAACAGGCTTCAAAATGGGATGAAAATAGTTCCACATGATACGTGAGGACTCAATGGTCAAATTGTAGGTCTTGGAACTTTTGAGTGAAAACTGTGTAACACGGAAGAGGGTATGATGTGAGAGTCTGGTTGTAAATTTTTATATCACGAAAGTCAGAGTGTTGTTTGCAGGTCACAGAACAATGGAAGTGCAATCTAGAGCCCGCCTACCTGGGAATCTGTGGTCGAAGAAGTGGCTAGGTATGAAATGGGGAAGCGGTCGGTCAGAGTCGTGATATAAAAGCACGAGTGCAAATGTGAACCCGTGAGTCCGCCAACCTGCGCAGCTAGACATTTTCGAAAAAATGACTAAGTAATGAGAAAGAGAAAGTACATGGGAAAGAGAAACAAGAATTTGGTTAAGTATAGAAGAGGGAAAAGAAGGGCTAATATATTCAAATGTGTAATATATATCCCATTTCCTAGCAATATCTTTTCTGCATGTTTCTGGAGAATTTGTATACTTATTACATATACTTGGAAATAAGTGTGAAGGTGGCGGGCACAAGAAACAACGACTAGGAATTGGAAATTTCCTAAACCCGCCAACCTGATGATCCGTGAAAGAGATTCCAAGAAATGGATAAGTGTGGAAAGTGGTTGGGCAGGCTTCAAAATAGGGTGACAAGGGTTCCCGAGGAGACGTGAGGCCCCGATGGTCAAATTGTATGTATCATAATTTTTGAGTGCAAACTGTGTAACATGAAAGAGGGGATGATGTAGGAGTCCATATGTCAATTTGTATATCGCGGAAGCCGGGGGCTTGTTTGCAGGCCAAGGAACACTAGAAGTGCAGTCCTCCTATCTAGGAACCCGCAAGCGAAAAATTCAGGTAAGTATGGAGTTGAAGGCATGAAAGAGATTGCAAGAAATGGATAAATATGGAAAGCAGTTGCACGAGCTTCAAAATTGGGTGAAAATAGTTCCCCAGGAGACGTGAGGACCCGAAGTTCAAATTTCAGGTCTCATAACTTTTGAGTGCAAACTATGTATCATGAAAGAGGGTATGATGTGGCAGTCTGACAATAAATTTGTATATCGCATGCATAGGTTTGGGTGTTGTTTGCAGGTCACAGAACAATGGAAGTGCAATCTAGAGCCCACCTGCCCGGGAATCCGCGATCTGAAAAGTGGCTAGGCATGGAATGGGAAGCGCTTGGTTAGAGTCGCGATATAAAAGAATGAGTGAAAATGTGAACTCGTGAGTCCACCAACTTGTGCATTGAGACATTTTCGAAAAAATGACTAAGTAACTAGAAAGAGAAAGTAGAGGGGAAAAAGAAATGAGAATTTGGTTAAGTATAGAAGAGGGAAAACACGGTCCAATATATTCAAATTTGTAATAGATATTCCACTTCATGGCAAGATATTTTCTGTATGTTTCTGGAGAAGTTGTATACTTATTGCATATACTTGGAAAGAAGTGTAAAGGTGGTAGGCACAGGGAACAACAACTAGAAATTGGAAATTTCCTGAACCCACCAACCCAACGATCCTCAAAAGAGATTCCAAGAAATGGCCAAGTGTGGAAAGCGGTCATATGTGCTTCAAAATAGGGTGAAAAGGGTTCTCAAGGATACGTGAGGCCCTGATGGTCAAATTGTATTTATCAGAACATTTCAGTGCAAAATGTGTAACACGAAAGAGGGGATGATGTGGGAGTCCGGAAGTAAATTTGCATATCGCAAAAGCCAGAGTGTTGTTTGCAGGTCACATAACAATGGAAGTACAATTTAGAGACCACCTGCGCGGGACCCCGTGATCAAAAAATTGGCTAGGTATGGAAAGGGTAAGCGCTTGGTCAGAATGGAGATATAAAAGCATGAATGAAAATGTGAACCCGTGAATCTGCCAACCCACGCAATAAGACATTTTCGGAAAAAAAGACTAAGTAACCAAATTTTCATAAGCGAGAATTGGTCTCAAACAAGCCCCATTGTTGCAAAACCATCATTTTCTAGTCCAATATTTTATCCACTTACTCGTTTTCTATTGTGCTTGTACATTAAAAAGTGTGTGAGCAAATGCTTTGTTAAAGATTAGTTTTTATTGCAACTTGTGGGAGTAATTGTGTTCTTGATACATTCTTCCATGACTTTGACATATTAAATTAAGTATTAAACTTCTTGTATGATGGGTTGTTAACATTAAATCTTAATAATTGCATGTCTAGAAAGAACAATGATGATCTTGAATTTTAATATTGTAGTTGATTCCATAGTCCCATTTGACTACAACCACCATAGATCATTTTTCTTTATTCACGAACAAGAAATTTGGTAATTTCATTAATAAAGTAAAAAGTGCTCAAATAGAGGCTAGGGGATGGACAACTAGTAAAATGTTCCCTTTCAGAGTAAAGGAATGAAGGAAGCGAAAGGGAAATAAGAAATCGTTTGCCTAGCAAGGCCGAGATGAAAACAAAATTTCTAAGGCAGGGCCCCGACTGCCGCATTGTGATTTGGTCTTGCTATGTTCTATCTTCATTATGGATAGAATTGAATGTTGATTTGAAACTGTCTGAAATTCATTTTTGTTTCCATAAAATCCTGATGGGATCAACACAATGCATTGTCATATAATTGTTAGATGCTCCATATTAGATCAAATTACATGAGCCAATAAAATATCCAAGAACTATGAGACTATCAAACCATGCCAGTGAGAAGAGGTGTTAAATTCAACAAAGAAGCAACAACCAATACTCCAAGGCAAATTTTTTAATAGTAAATCCATTAAAATAAATAAATATTGGGCAGTGTATATCTATCCATAGATATTGGACCGAGTTCTTTGCACCAAAACATTGAACATATTTGTCATAGACACATGAACATGATCTGCAACATCCAGGAGCCATCGAGATGCTCTTCAACATGCATACAAAACTGATTACCATGTTTTTTTTAGGAAATCCTTGTAGTATTCTCCTCGGAAGGTCAATGTTCACTACCGCAATCTCAATATCTTGTGAAGGACCTGAGGCTACAAAGAAACAAGAGAGTGGTTCCATAGTGGAATAAATCCTTGGCTTGAAGTAGGTGAACAACACTCCTGCTCCTGACGCTGGCATCGCTCCAACGTTGCACCCGAGCAAGAAAGCAACCCATAAATTGTCAAATGCAGGACATAAGAACCCATATTCGCGGTAAAATTGATAGTTCTCACAATCTTCTCGTGAGGAAGAATACGAAAAATGTTGCAGGGAAAGCGAAAGAGCCCAAAATTGAAAGTTAGGACACACCAAAAGACCACCTCCTCACAGTCGAAGACTTCAGGGACACAGGGTGCACGAACAATTCCATAGGCCCAAATTAATTCATTCTGGATGAAAGGAGATGAGTAGTAGGAATATTCCTTGAACTAGTGAGAGTTCTAGTCCTCATCCCCTACGATGTTAATTGTATATCCAGAGAACAAGGGAGTGGTCCCACAATTGAATAGTTTTTTGGCTTGAAATATATCTCTGGGAGCATCAAGAGACTATTTCCTTACAATGAAAGACTTCTGCCCATAACAGACTAATTTGGACCTCTGGAATTCCTACTCTCGAGTTGGAAAGTGGTTATTGCATTCAACATCAGTTTCTTTTCTGAAACCTCTTCTTTTGGTCTTGTCAGGGTCGCCATCGCTGAGCCAGGAAGTGCCCCCCATTATGGTTGATTTCAATTTGGGCGAAGGAATGGGAACATCGTCTGCATTGCCATCATCCATTTCCATATCATCTTCCATAAGATCATCTTCTCCTGGCTCGAAATCGACCGCATCAACCTCTGCACAAGGCTCAATGCAAGCGGGCAGGCTGTCTGAGCAGGCAGGGTTGCCTTGGAATTATTTGGCTTAAAATATATCTCTCGGTGCACCAAGGGACCATCTCCTTTTTTTCTCCTGCACGGAGGGAGATGAGCAATAATAATATGCTTTGGAGTAATGGAACCTCTGGTCATCATGCCCGAAGGTGTTTATTGCATCTGGACAGAACTGCTGCCATAAGTTAATGAGAATTTCCGTTTGCTCCAGATGATGTTTGAAATGAAAATTCAGAAGGGATAATATAACCCTCCACAAATCTCGGTTTAATGTGTATCAATGGAAGATCTCCTCGAGCCTTTCGATCATCGATGACAATCTCCAAGGTTCGTGCATAATGATATGTTACCATTAAAGCTTACTAATTTCATATTTAGAAAAAAGTGCGAAGCTGGCGGTGACGACGAAGAGAGATTAAGGATTAGAGATTTCATAAAGGCGCCAACTAGACGATGCACGAAAGAGATGGCATGATACTTGAAATGAATACTTGGAAAGGATAACACAAATCTCTGCAAATCCTGGTTTAATTCGTATTAATGACAAATATTCTCCAGCCTTTCGGACATTAATGATAATCTTAACGGTTCCTGCATGATGAGCTATTAGCATTAAAGATTAATTATTGCATATCTAGAAAGAAGTGTGAAGGTGCCGGGGATGGCAAAGAGCGATTACGCATTGCACATTTCGTCCACCTGCCAACCCGCGAAAGAGATTCCAAGAAATGGCCAAGTATGGAAAGCAATCGAGCGAGCTTCAAAACAGGGTCACAAGTTATACTCAGGAGATGTGAGGGTCCAATGGTCAAATTGTATGTCTATGAAATTTTGACTGTAGAATGTGTAACACGAAACATGGCACAATGATAGATTTCGATGGTCAATTTGTATATCGTGGAATTTCAGGTGTTTTTTGTAGGTAGCGGAACAATGGAAGCGTAATGTTGAGCAAGCCTGGCTAGGAATCGACGATGGTAATAGTGGCTAAGTATGCAATGGGTAAGTGGTTGGTCGAAGTCGTGATATAAAAGCATGAGACATACCCATAACAGGGAAGATTGATGGGCTTGAAAATAGGGCCACAAGTTCTACTTAGGAGACGTGAGGGCCCGATGGTCATATTGTATGTATCCCAACTTTTGATTTCAAAATGTGTAACATGGAACAAGGGACAATGACAGACTTCGACGGTCAATTTGTTTATTGCGAAACTTCGGGTGCTGTATATAAAAACACGAGACATTCAAAAAAATGACACAGTCGAAAAAACGACTAAGTAACCAGAAAGAAAAGTAAACGAGAAAAAGAAAGGGGAATTTGGTTTCCAATTTGTAAATCGGGGAAGTCCGGGCACTATTTGTAGGCAATAGAACAATGGAAACGCAATGTTGAAACTGCTTATCCGGGAACCTGTGATCCAAAAAGTTTGCTGAATATGAAACGGGGAAGTGGTCGGTCGAAGTCGTGATATAAAAGTATCAGTGGAAATCTGAAAACATGAATCCTCCAACCCTTGCACCTAGAAATTTTTCGAAAAAATGACTAAGTAACCAAAAAGGGAAAGCAGAGGGAAAAAAGAAAGGGGATGGAAATTTTCGGAAGCGGGAATTGGTGTAAGAAAGCCCCATTGATGGTCTTAACAATAACTATGAAGTGAATTAAACAAGTGAATAGGCTCTTCAATCAAGGAATAGATAAAGCGAACGATGCTTATAGTTTCCAAGATGTGTTTCTATAAGAGAAGCATCAAAATGCCACAAGAAAATCAATTTTGGAGTGTTTAAGTAAAATTATTATACTGTGAAATTCACCGCAAGTATAACAACAACGAATTTGAATTTTAATGTCCTGTCGTTGATATGATAGTTCCATTGGAATTCACATAGTATATATCCTTTTATTTCAAAATATTCCTGGAGATGAATTTTGCTAAGTTCATCAATTAAGGAAAAGTGCTAAAATGAGCCACATACTACATTTCCGCTAGAGAGCTTATATTAAAAGGCAAAGCATGTCCTGTATATTCTTTAAGATCATAGAAAAACTGCCAAGATCCTAAATTTATCATTACTTTTCTAGAATGAAGCATACAACCAAGAGCCAAGTAAACACCAAATGTATTGAAATTCGAGGCTCAAGGCAACACATGAACACAAAAGGTGCCAAGTGAGATCCCACAAGGGTCCATAGAGAAGTACACATCGACCTATGCATCAAACAATTTGATATATATAAAAAAACACACGTGGCATTGGTTTTCTTTTACATCTGGTATATGTTCCCATGAGAAAATAACTGGGGCCATGAGATATGAACAAAAGTCTGCCAAACACAAGACACCACAAAACCAGCGGAGCTTCGCCATTGTATCCTAGCTATAACCAAACCCCAAAATGGGGAACAAGAAACTTGCCGATTACTATTTTACCATGAAACAAGATCACTATGGACATTTGCTTCTGATAGTGCCATGTTCTATCACTACGAGTTTTAACAATACCAAATTTCCAATATTATTGGAAATTCCTGATGGTTCTGCCCAGAGGAGAAAACCATTTCGACAGTTCAAAGGATGGGCCTGGGCCTGAGTTATTCACAGTTGGATACTTTGTATGGGGTTTGTATTCATGCTTCCCATTTCTAGATTTAACAATCTTATGCACTTGCACATCAACAATAAATGCACCTTCCTGTATGAATTCCAATCCCCAAACTCCCCAATCTCTATAGCGAGTTTTGAAGATCTCAAGCTCATGCTTCAATCCATGCTGAGACATTTTTTTTTCAATTAGGGAATCGAGAAAACGAAGACACCATACCATAAATGTATAGCTGGAGAGCATCTTCTTTTTTATTTGGGTACCCAAAAAATGAAGAAATCCTGCCATTGCTATATAGTTGTAAAACATTTTTCTAATTTGGGCACCCAAAAAGGTGCAAATTCCACCAACAAATCCATAGCCAACCACCTTTTTTTTTTTTTTTTTTCATTTGGATACCCCAACAAATATGCAAAATTCTTACTGGGAGATGCAAAAAAAAATGAAAATAACAACAACAATTTGATTTGTAGTTAGATTCTCCTTGTTTTTTCAAGTGCACAAAAAGAGACAAAATCTCTGGAAATAAAATTTTACAACCATATATGTAAACTCTGAAGAACTTAAGTCCAAAGAACATTCATCTGGGTATTGAAGAAAAAATACATATACACATGAGATTTTTTCGTTTCTTTCCAAAGCTTGATATGCTTTTTTTTTTTCATCCGATATGCAATATTGCATTGTCCTTATTTAAGGTAAATTTTCTATATATCCGAAAGTCACGTAGCATGTAGACAATATTTGCCTTTTTCTGTATGTATACTTCGTATGGAAATTCTGCTAACCCAGGAATCACATCTTGTAACATAGGCTTTCTAATTGTACAAAGCATGATTGTGTTGCCCACAATTTGGATGGCAACATTGAGGCAATGTCTATATATGTAAGGGCATTTTTTACTGCATCGCAAACAATCAATTGTATCATCATTTATGAAAGAAGAAACAAAAGCAAGGGAGTTTCATTTGGCACAAACAGGCTCGAAGGGGGTCGAGTATGCATTTGCTGCAATAAAAACACCCTCAACCTGGGCACGTGAGCATAGTAGTTAATATATTGAACAATATAATATACAACTGCACAACATAAAAAGAAAAACTGCAGAAAATTGGTGAAGGAAATTTGTATGAGCAAAGTGAGGATGAAATTGTAGATGTATACACACAACAATTGTAGAGCTAGTTAGTTTCTTGAGATCCTGTACTATGTCTGTTCACAATTCTGTTACAAATTTTTTTTGGGTTGTGCGAAAGATCATTTCATTAACATCTCTTTTTTTTGTTATATTTTTGAAGAGAATAAGTGGAAATTTCCTTTTATGCAATTGTTGTCCCATTGAGGAAAACAAATTTGAATAGGTGTCAAACAAATGCAGCTGCAACATGGAACATCGCAATAGTTGTGTAACATAACCGAGATACATGGACATGTGAAAGTAAAGGACAAAATTGGATATGGAGAACGGTACCATTGCCTTCTTGTTGTTTGACTCTCCATCTTTTATATGGAGAATGTGTTGAGAGCCAAGTTTTATCGCGAGTGTGACAACTGCACCAATGGTTCCGATTGGGTAAGTTTCGTTGCTCTGTGCAAGTTGGTTGATAGTTGTGTCTGGGACAAAACGATATTGAACAAATAGTGGGAATTTTTTCCACAATACTTGTTTCGTTGAGCGATATAATCTGATCACGATCACCACGGTCATATACTGTTTTGGGAAATATATTAAAACTTGAAATGGATATCCCATTTCCTGGCAATACCTTTTGTGGATGTTTCTGGACAAGTTGTGTGGGAATAGTCAGTGTGACTGTCATTAGTGCCTCGTTATCTGTCATGTCAGCACACATAGTGGATCTAGGTTTGTTTTTCTTGTCCAAGTAGGTTCTATATATGACCATTATGTCCCCAACGAACACTTGTCTAGTTTGGATGCTGTTCAAGCCCTCTATTGATAGTATTTTGGGTGTTATAAGTTTAGACTTGGTGACATTTTTTGAATAGGAAAGTAATGTGAATGGTAGTCTGCATTATTTTTTTGTTTTCTTTTTTCATGGCATAATGTACAAGTAGACACACAACTTGGATGAAGTATGGAGACAAAGTTTTGCAACTAGACCTCTTAGTTTGCGGAACTTGCGCTATGTTCGGCGCTTGCACTCGTTGATACTTCTTATGAACTGCAAAGTATGTGTTGCAAATGACATCAACATATTCACCATGGAATACATGAATAAATAGCTGAGGATATTTGTTTAGTAAACATATGAGGAACACAATGTATGCATCTTTATCTTTGGCCTTGTCGGTTTGTTGATGTTTGCGATAATTGACTACTCATGGCCATGTCACTAGTCCAACATTTTTTGATGCAAGCATGTGTAGATGAACATTAGAAGGATTAAATAAGCATATGCATTGTATATTGTTCATAATTGTTCTGAATGTTACATACAGAGTCGAAGGAGATGGAATATGAAATAGGGTGTCAATGGATACTCAGGAAACATGAGGACCCGATGGTCAAATTGTATGCCTCAGATTTTTTGACTGCAAAAATGTGTAACAGGAAATAGGCCATAATGGGGGGGTATGACGGACAATCTATATATCGCGGAACCTCTGAAGCTAGAGGCACAATCTTGAACCCACCAGCCCGAGAACTCACGATCGGAAAAGTGGCTAAGTATGGAATGAAGAAACCGTCGGTCGGATTCGTGATATAGAAGCATGAGTATAAATGTGAACCCGTGAGTCTGCCAACCCGCGCACCTAGAAATTTTCAGAAAGATGACTAAGCAAAGCAACTAGAAGGCGAATTTACACGAGAAAAATGAAAAGGAATTCGGTTAAGTATAGAAGAGGGGAAAAAAATAGATAATAGAAAGTGGGAAAATTAGAAATGGAGAGGGAAGTCTCAACAAAGGCCCATTGTTTTCTAGTCCAATATTATATGCACCCACCCCTTTTTAATGTTTGATTTACTAGCACAATTGGTATACCTTTTCGAAGATTGTACCACAACCCCCTCTGCTGTGGCATATAAGAATTCATCTTCCTGTCCAACCAATTTGTTTCTTTCAATGTAGCAATGCCGAACATACAGTGGACATGAAGGTAAGTTAGTATGCAGAAATACATGTATTTCTGCATATTAACTGTATGTTACAAAATCTGATTTACCTCTATTACCATCCTCGAAATGAGAAAAAGTACCAAATAAATTTCCGGAATCTCTATTCCAAAATTAAAAAAAAACCAAAAAACAAAACTTAACGCTATTATTTCACTCAGTATTTGTTGTCAGCTTTGTTAAACATACATACCAGTTCTTTCTTCTATAACTATTTATAAATTTGACACAGTTCGAAAGTTAGACTCTCCAACAGTTCGAAGTTTCGTCTGCAATGTACTGATATAAAATAAGTATCTCGGTACTATCTTCATAAGTTTACTTGGTCTTTCCTGACAAGTGTTGTGCCC
>ML816062.1:62844-82876 GCA_009831015.1 Picea engelmannii | reverse complement strand
TAGGGTAGGTAGGGTGATTTTATTTGCAATAATATAGGTTTCTTAGTTGATGGTTTAAAAATGTTACAATTTTAAGTTTAGAAAAAAATATGTTTATACTATTAACAACTCTTTTCAAATCAGGGGTTGATTTTAAGATTTTGGTTGTAATGGTACTTGTTGTTAAGTCAATGGTTTCAAATTAGTTGTAATTTTAGTGTTGATTTTAAGATTTTGGTTGTAATCGTACCAGTTATTAAGCCCGTGGTTTTAAACAAGTTGTAATTTTAGCTCCAAAAAAAAGGGTGCTTTTCAATTTTGGATTTGATTTTAAGGGTTTTTGTTTACAACATTCCAAGTCATGGTTGTAAAAGGTCATAATTTTAACCCTATTAAAAAAAACAAAACCAGTAGCACGAATTTTCAAAATGGAGGTAAAAACAACCATTAAATGTGACATCTAAAAAATGAGAACTTTTGAGAGTTCTCGTTAGGTTAGTAATTCACAATTTTAACCACCTTGATATATATATATATATATATATATATATATATATATATATCCCCTTTCTATATAAGATTGGATTAGACTACCCAATAGAAACATTAGCATGTTTCTATTATTTGGAAATCTTTGGTTTTATCTTTCCACACTATAGGGAATTGGCTATGCCGGGAAGTGGGGAATGTGAAAAGTAACAAACTTAGAGTTAATGATTGGGTGGGAAATGGAAATATTATAGGCTATTAGAGGTATTGATTATGGCCCTTAAGACAATAGGGTGTCTTAACCCTTACTGGTGAAACAAATCTAGAATTTAGTTCCCTTTGGCAATAAGGTTGGATAGGAGGTGACACTTTGGGGTTGAATGGGTAGTAGGTTGTGTTATTACATAGATTGTAGCTTGGGAAAATCCCAACCCAAACCACAAAGGTGGGGAAACTACAAGAGTACCTACCCACTGTCACCTTAGATAGACACTCCCCTCGCTTTAGTGATGATTAAATCACCACAAGGGGGGAATCTCGGTGACCATAGGGGGATTGAGATAGAAAGTGAGCTGATGATGAATGAATGCCCATATAGGTTAGGTTTGGAGTGTTGTGTGCCTGCAAAACTATGTTAGCCCTACCTAGAACAAGACGAAAGATAATAAACTGAGCCTTTAAACAATGGGAAATCAACAAGAAACCTTTTTGTCCCAAAATTTCAGCATAACAAAAATATATAGATCAATAATGAATGAAGTTAATAGCTGCAAATCCAACCACCAAAATCAAGTACAAGATGATGGAAACAAAGCTAGAAGTGACTAGTTAAAATTACAATGATTTAAGCAAGACTTTGGTGATATTTAGAGGGTTGTTATAATATGCTATGAACAAGTTTTTATGACAACATAATGGATGTAGAAAAAAATTGCTACAACAACAACTTCTAGCCACCAAAATCTACAAACAATCACCCAAAATATTGCCTATAACAAGTAGTTTAATGATGGCAACTTGCAAGTAATTTTTAGTGGTATAATAGTGAGCTATAGATTGCAACAATATGATTGTGCAACAACCCTAATGGCTATAGCATTATTTTATAACAACAAAGAGACTTAAAAGGCCAATGAAGACTCCCCTAGGGAACAATAAGGCTTATAGCATGTAGAATCAAATCCAACTTAGACAATTTCAATATCTCAATATTTCATGTATACCAATGCAACAATATTATATCTCCAATGCAAGTAGATTAGTGCCTTATAAATTGGGTTAATGGAGTCTCTTGTGTATAATATATATATTTTTACTTCTTTAGGGGTATAAGCCCTTTTACTCCCTAGAGAAAACTAACCTTCGCAAGGTAAATCTACAAGGGTGTAAGCCCTTTTACTCCTTGTAGAAACCTTTAAAAAATATCTCTTTCAATGACAAATAAATATATATATTGGTGGAGGGTGTATGCCCTTATACTCCTCCAAATATTTAAACAATTAATCTTGAAACACAAAGAAACAACACAATATGCAGAAAATTCCTTACCAATTTCAAGAGATAACATGAAAAACCCTTTCTTACCAACTTTACCAAGAATATTCCATCACATTTGCAAAGATACAAGCATCAAGATATATCACCTAGCCTCTTCCTCCAATATACAAGAAATATCATCCAAAATGCACCAGGAGAGAGAGATAGAGCAAAATGCCCAAGTAGGGAGAAAATTTCAGCCAATGTTATGTAATTCTCAAGTGAGAGTTATGTCCAAATGAAATGAAAGTGACCTTTATTTATACAAGATCACTAAAAACCAATTTCTCCACTTTTATAAAAGTGGACATCAAATTAGAGAGGTCGACCTCACTATTTTCCTTTACAACTTAAAATTACAAATACATAAAGTAATTTCCCCTTTTAGGGATGTTGTTAGGCCTCCAAGAAAGACATTAATCCCTTTGGTGATGATTGTTAGGCCTCAAAAGGCCATGTGCCCTAACACCAAGTGCTATATTTCATTCCAAGTGTCTCTTTCTCCATAAAACCATGTCATATCACCATCAACCATGATAACCCCATCAAAAACCCTAATCCTATGTGACGTCCAGTGTCTAGAAGATGATTCCTTAGGTCTCCAAAGGCCAACATTGGGGTGCAAAGGGTTGGAATATGATCATCTCATGGTCTCCAAGTGCCTCCAAAGAAAATGTTCATCCTATCATGGGTCCAATGAGAGTGGGCGCATCATCCAACCTATAGGATTCATGTCCCTATGAAGGTCCAAGTAACCTTGTTCTTCCACGAAAAAACATTCACCTGGCAGGGCCCTGTAAAAACAAACAAATTCACCCTCCAAGGGTCCACAAGTCTCAAGTACCATGCAAAGTAATCCAAATATAATAAAAAAATCACCCAAACATGTGCATCAAATCCCCCCCTTTTCAAAATAAACAAATTCTCAAAGACCTTATGGGAGGGTTGTCATGGTGACCTATTGAGTAGATCATTCCCCAAGTCAAGGAGCATTTCATGAGAGGACCCTCTCTAAGTCATGTATAGAGTATGAGGTGGATGGGAGTGTGACTTCTGGGCATTGGGTTTCTTGAAATACAAGGTCTCATATTATCTCATTTATGGGTGCCTTTTTAGAGGGTGTACTTGATCTTGAGTTACCAACTATTTAGGCGTTATTTTTCCTAGACCCCTTTTTATCCATATTTCCAATCCATGCTTTCATTTATTTGTAATTTTCTATTCCCCTTTATAAGTTTTCAATCTTTAGCATTTGCAATTTGAGACCGGGGCGAGAACTAAGTAAGCAGAGTTCAAGTTGGATCGAATTTTGATGGTCCTCATTCATTGTGTTCACTTTCTTTTCAGAATTAGTTTCTTATTAATTTATAGTAGTTGAAATCTACCTTTGGGCCTTTAGCCCCTTCTTCCCATGAAATTTGGTACAATCCATTCTTGGTTCAATATGCCCTAAAACCCAAAATATGAGGAATTGAAAGGGAAGAAGTATGGAAAGTGACAAGTATGTGCAAGAGTGGTACAATGACCTTTCAAGGAGACCACCTGGTAGCAAACCTTTTCCCGAGGGTGACCACTTACTAGGACAATATGTCAACCACCAAGGTGAAATGAGGAAAAAGGAATATTTTCCAAGAAAACATTTTCAAAATCAATAAAGGACCCTCTACAACATGTTCAAATGCTTCATTTATTAGAATGACACTTACCACAACACCAGACTTGTTACCTCATGGAGAAAGATCTGTTGTCCTCTATGAGCCAGGATGGTGTGGTGGAAACTGCTACCATCAATCAAATGGTGATGTGTGGTAATATAGGGCCCTCTTCCTTCTCATGTGCCTCTCGATACTCCATGTCTTCAACCTAAGGGCCTCGAGACATCATCTCCTTAGATGCCCCTAGGAATGGGAGGTAATGTCTGGCTCCTACTTGGGGACATGTACTCATCATAGAGTGCATCAGAACCTCAACATATCCTAGTAATACTTGTTCCTACACATGATGAAACAAATAAAACATTGGGTATTGAGGGTAGTGCACTCACCCTTTGTTCATATAATCAAAATTTCAAAATTTCACCTAATCGTAAAAAGAAAATTTTACATTTTTTCAAAAATTTCTAAACTAACATATAATATGATCATAACAAGTATGCAATAGTGCAAGTAGAGAAAAATGAAAAATTGTATATGACATGCAACTAAGCTATCATGAGAATACAAATGCAAAATAAAAAGGAAAACAAATAACCTACCTACGTACTTGGGGTTGGGGGCTCTCTAGAGATTAGGTACTGTGGATGTTAGGTGAAATTGTACAACCAATGCAACCACCTGATCAACATATTATCAAGGCATCCCCCTTGTTCTTAATCATGTGACATAACAAAGATAATTCAAGAAAAAAATAATCATGATTATAAATAAGCATGTGATCAATCATAGAAAGCAACTCATGGAGGTAGGTGGGAGGGAGATAATCTTGTCGGGAAGAATGTCCACAAGCCTGATCAATCCATCTTTGAAGAGGACTACTGCATGTAGACGATATCTCATCTTCATATTCACTTAGAGTACCGATGCTTCCTAAACACTCATGGGAGACGAGAGATCGAAAGAAAATTGTATGGCTTCCCAAAGAAGAAGAATAAAGGCAAGTGATAGCCTCATGTCTAGAAAAATAAATCCTCCTACTACCAATAAATTGTTTTCCTTTCATCTGCATATCCCTAAAAAGGGAATTGAGACAAAAAAAAAAAATCCTAGTGGTATGATTTTATGTTCGTTTTGGGCTAGCCACATCCTTGTGTCCATCAAAATTTGAGCATGAAGGTGGTTGAGAATCTTCATAGAAAAAATTTGAGTGCTAAAAAGGACATGCATTACAACTCCCAAGGGATGAATGAAAATCATCCTGATTACATTGTGCCAAGTCATCCTCAAATAGATGATACCATTCTATTCTCATATCATCATTAGGCTTCCAAATACTTGGTTTATCCGAATATGAAGACCAATTCTCTAAATATGACAACTTAATGCTCCTTGTTTGAGAACTACCTTCAATCTCGTAAATGTGATCTCTATTAAAAATGAAACAACCCACATCCCATCTATGTCACCCAACACATATGAAATCATCAATATGCTCATCAACCATGTAGGAGAGGTCCTCCACGAAATCATATGTGTCATCAAGTAAATCACTTCTTCATATTTATGTGCAGGAGGAAAACAAGGCTAGATAACTTCATCTTCATCAAATTTGAGAGAGGATATCGATATTTCATCTGGATATTCAACATGTCGCACTTTATTGGAATACTTCCTTTTCTTCTTGGCATATTACTTCATGGACATGTTTCTCCAATTCCTCTTCATTAAAATGGGCTTAATCCTCAATGTGGAGTGCTTCATCTGATTGTTCCTAAAAGGATCAAAGAGGCAACTCATGCTCTTCTCGTCATTGTGGGATTTCTCTTTGGCGGGTGATGTATTTTCAATATCCTACACTTCCTTGGATTTTTCCTCCTTTTCTTGGACCTATTCTTCGAATCCTTCTAGGGAATCCTCATTATCATCAATCTTTGTATTAGTTTCAAAAATACCTAAAATTCCCTCCTCTTGCAAAGCTATCAGAAGCTCACGATAAGTATCTTCAAATCTATGAAATACTGGACCAAAATGTTTGAGAAATTCTTCAACAAAAGTCTTGAGAGAAGTGATACTCTTTGGTTTGCAAGAGTTTCTAATCCATCCCTACAACTTTATTCCTAATGAGTGTAAAAATGATACCACAAAAAGGTCTCCATGTCTTCTTTCAAGCATGGATGTATATATCACAAGTGATAGGACATGTGAGACAACACAAGAAGGATCATCATTGTACTTATGGATATTTTTGAGATACTCTAAGGGGAACTTGTTTGGGAATCCTGGAACATCCTCAAGATTGAGGGCATGATACATTCCTTTCCATACCCAAAAAAACATCCTTCATTATGTGTAAATGAAGTCTTATTTCAATGGAGTCGCCATATGAGCTCAAGGCTCATTGAAAATGGAGAGGGTATCTTCCTTCAATGGAGTCACCAGATAAAATTATATGAAATTCATCAAAGTTGAAAAGGGAACTTTTCTCAAATGGAATCACCAGGCAAGATAGGGGAAAGTTGAAAGGATTTGGGAAAAACTTGCCAACTATGGTTAGGGCTCGGAAAAGGATTAAAATACTCCCTGTAAATGATGCCAAAATGTTATCACATGATTTGTATCTTGGGAAAATCCTAACCCATTCCAAAAAAATGGACAACTACAAGAGTACCTACCCACTGTCACCTTAGATAGACACTCCCCTCACTTTAGTGATGATGAAATCACCAAAAGGGGGGAATCCTGGTGACCCTAGGGGGATTGATATGGAAATTGAGATGATGATGAATGAATTCCCCTATAGGCTAGGTTTGGAGATGGAGAAAGGATTTAATAAGGGCCTTGTGAGAGGATGAATGGTTGTTGAGTGTGGTGTGCCTACAAAACAATGTTAGTCCTGCTTGGAACAATACAGAACATGATAAATAAAGAATTTAAACAATGGGAAATCAAAAATAAACCTTTTTGTACCAAAATTGCAAAAGTATAGAAATATATATATCAGCAATGAATGAAGTTAATAGCTGCAAATCCAACCACCAAAATCATTTACAAGATGACAGAAACAAAGCTAGCATTGACTAATTAAACTTCCAATGATTTAAGAAAGAATGTGGTGGTGTTTAGAGGGATGTTATATGATGTTATCAACAAGTTTTTATGACAACCTAATGGATGTACCAAACAATTTCTACATCAGCAACGTTTAGCTACCAAAATAAACAAACAATCCACCCAAAAAATAGCCAATAACAAGTAGTTTAATGATGACAACTTGTAAGTAATTTTTAGTGGTAGAATAGTGAGAAATAGATTGAAGAAATATGATTTTGCAACATCCCTAGTGGTTGTTGTAACATACCCAACCACCCACAAGCCAAGCAATGCCACTACAGCAGAATATACACTTATATATAATATGTATTAAATCAAATTAACACATTTAACATATAGTTACTGCCATCATACAGACTTAAATAAAATTAATAACAATTCATACATGCAATGGAATACATGATAGCATTCAAACATTATGCATAACATAAAATTAAGCACATAAATTATACTTGTCTTTCAACTGGAATAACACCACCAACTACGTCCAGACCTTCCATGAACCTCCCAGACTTAGACCGTGTTTCTCATCACTCTCAGCAGTAGGTCACCCCTGAACTGGGACTAAGCTCCATCAGGCAAGGGAATCCTAGGCTAGGCAAGGTCAACAGGAAGACACACAGTTTATGAGGATGGATTCTCTCCCAGAAGCCACTTATACCCACTACTCACAGAATCTCATTCCCCACATGCCTTTCCCACCCCAGGAGTATACACCTTCACTGTCACACAGGAAAGTCCTTTAGCGCCTAAACCTCCCTTACCTTGGGCTTCAATAATAGGTTGGACCGGAATTCTCTGAGCTCTGTGGCAACTACAGGACCCCTTCCAGGAGTTCTCACTTCCTCTGCGCACTCTCTCACCTGGAGAGAGTTGCTCAAAGGCATGGAAACCTGCCTCTTCCACCACAACCACCTCCCTCACCTGGAGAGAGTGTTGCACACAGGCTTGACAACCTACTTCTTCAGCTTCGTTCTAGCATAAGGAGGACAATAGTAAGGCTCAACAAGGAATAGATGATGGTAGCAAATCACACTCATCCAAGAGACTGTGTGGCCACAATATCCCACAGTTATAACACACATGGAATAGACAATTACGGTATGCTCAGGTTTCACAGAAGACAACAACCCAAACGATTAAGCATGAACTCGGATTTGCAGTGTGAATAAACTGGGTTCATAGGACACACAGGAGACATGGCTCAGTCCACAGATTTTCCACTGGTTTTCAAGGTGTGTGACAAGGAATCAATGCAGAGGTCGAATGCAGACTTAAATGGTTCAGATGGAGGATGAGTCATCTTCTCGAGAAAACATCATAGTTTTCTGGTTTCAAAGTTGCGTGAGGGTATGCAGAGATCAGACGTCGACGCCACATAGTTCAGACAACGAACGAAAGAATGGAGGAAGAAATCCCAACACAACTGACACTTCATCCTTTAACTGCATGCACCCAGGTCAACACTTGTCTTCTTGGAGCTGCATGCATTCCCTTTTGCACACGTTGCCCCTCCCAAGACTTAGGATAAAAAAACATGTCCTTTCACATAGTTTTGGAATAATAATAAATTATTATTCTCAAGGACTTAAGCCCCTAAGCTTAGACCCTCTTTCCAACCTTTCAAACCCCTTTCCTTTACCCATTATGTGGAATCTTATTCCCCCATCACTCTTTCTTCATGGTGGGTCGACACACAACGATGTTATATTTTATTAATGATCTGCATAATTACATATACAAAAATTAGGGTCCTAGCCTTTAACACCTAGGCTCTCTTCCCTAAATAACACACAATCCCACCGTCTTATATACACTTGGCTCACCAGCCTATAAACATGATTGCAATACATAATATAACTGGGGTACGTCCTTGGGGTATTACAATCCCCTACCCTTATTTTTTCACTGTCCTCAGTACAACTTTTACACAACATCAACAAGATTTCCAAAATCTTCAAAATGATGCGGGTATTCTACCCGCATAGCATCCTCATGCTCCCATGTCGCATCCTAATGATCGTACCAGGTCCACTAGACCTTTAAAATCCCTATGGCTTGATTCCAGTGTTGTTTTCTTTTCCATTCCAATATGTGCATAGGATACACTTGCAAGACACCTTCTTGCTCCACCTCAATCACATTCCAATCGATAACATGAATAACATCAGGTATATATTTATTAAGCAATGAAACATGAAACACATTATGTAGTGTCATGGATGTAGGTAATGTAAGCATATATGCAACTAGCCCAATCCTTTCTAGGATTTCAAATGGCCCACAAAATTTGGCTGCCAACTTTGAACGGTTTCCCAGCCTCAGGGAACTTGTATTGGCTTTCACTTTTAGGAAAACATGCTCTCCCACTTTAAAATCTCTGTGGGTTTTTTTTTAATCAGCATACCTTTTCTGTCTGTCTTGGGCAGCCTTTAAATTCTGCTTAATTTTTAGCATTTTTTCTTCCATTTCCTTGAGAAACTCTAGCCCAACCACTGCTCTATCAACTGGATTATCCCAGCTTACTGGAGTATTTCACTTTCTACCATAAAGTGCCTCATATGGGATCATCTTCAATGATGCTTGATACCCATTGTTGTAAGCGAATTCTACCAAGTGTAGGTAGTCTTCTCATTTAGATGGTTTGACCATCACATACATCTTTAGTGTGTCTTCTATTACTCTATTCACCCTCTATGTCTGTCCATCAGACTCAGGATGATAAGAATTGTTGAATTTTAGATTTGTTATGAACCCTTTGAACAACCCCTTCCATAAATTTGAGGTAAAGTTCGGTTCCCTGTCAAACACAATTGTCTTGGGAATACCATGCAATCGTGCTATTTCCCTCATAAAAATATCAGCAATGTTAGTTGCCTTGTGAGTAGTCTTTAGTGGAATAAAATGGGCAGATTTTGTAAGCTTGTCCACAACCACCATGATTGAATCATGCTACTTGCTGGTTCTAGGCAATCCTGTGATGAAATCCATTTTCACCACTTCCCACTTCCACTCGGGAATGGATAAAGGATGTAGCAACCTTGTTGGGTGTCTGTTTTGAGCTTTAACCTTCTGACACTCCATACATCTGACAATGTATTCAACAATATCTCTCTTCATACCTAGCCAAAAGTAATGGCTCTTGATTGCTGCCACAATTTTCTGATATCCAGGGTGCCCAACATAAGGCACATTATGCATTTCTTTCAAAATCATAAGTTTCAATTCCTGGACGTTAGGTACATAAATTATGTTATTGTACAGAAGTGGTCCTTCAGTTTCCAATTTATAATTCTCCACTTTCTGTGGCATCTTACCTTATTGTATCTTTGCTACCAAATCCCTGTACTTCAAATCTGCAATTGCAGCTTCCAAAATTCTACTTTTAATATCAGTTTGGTACATGCTAATGGTCGTAGCATGCAATTCATGCACTCTCCTACTGAGTGCATCAACCACTTTGTTTTCCTTTCCTTTGATATGCTTGATATCAAAGTCATACTCACAAAGAAACTCCAACCACCTACTCTTCCTAACATTCAAGGTTGGCTGATCAAACAAATACTTCAGACCGTTATGGTCTGTCCTCAGTTTGAACCTCCTTCCCATGAGGTAATGCATCCATTTATTTAGAACATGTACTATGGCTGCCAACTCCAAATCATGAGTTGCATAGTTCCTTTCGCGCTCTTTCAACTTTCTGGATTCATAACAAATTATTAATCCATTCTGACTGTGGACTCTTCCCATTCCTTATTTTCATGCATCTGTACACACTACAAAGTCTTCATTCGGATCTGGAATCCTTAGGATTGGAGCATTGGTTAACAGTTGCTTCAATTTTTGGAAGCTTCTCTCACAATCTTTTGTCCACTGAAAATCCTTCTCCTTCCTTTGCAAGGAAGTGATAGGGTGAGATATCCTTGAGAATCTTGCAATGAACCTTCTGTAATAGGCAGCTAGACCCATAAAGGATTTTAATTTTGTTACATTCTTCGGATCTAACCATTCTCTGATGGCCTCAATCTTCTCAGGATCTACAACTATCCCATCCTTTGAAATGATATGCCCCAAGTAATGGATCTACTTTTGATAAAATGAGCACTTGCTCAATTTTGCATACAACTAGTGCTCTCTTAGTACCTACAACACCATCCTAAGATGTTTTTCATGTTCTTCCTCTAACTTGGAATACACCAGGATGTCATCCAAAAAGACTATGACAAACATTTCTAGATAGTCCCTGAATACACCATTCATTAAACACATGAAAACATTGGGTGCATTTGACAACCCAAAAGGCACCACTGTGAATTCATAATGACCATACCTTATTTTGAAGGTGGTCTTACTGATGTATTCATCCTTTATTCTTACCTAGTGATACCTTAACCTGAGATCTATCCTTGAAAATATCTTAGCATCCTTCAACTGGTCAAAGAGATCATCGATCCTCGGCAAAGGATACATGTTCTTAACAGTCACTTTGTTCAACCATCTAAAATCGATACACAATCTCAATGTCCCATACTTCTTCTTCATGAATAGGATTGGGGCACCCCAAGGTGACACACTTGGGCATATATACCCCTTCTTTAGAATCTCTTCAAGTTGCAATTGCAGTTCTTTCAGCTCTGGTGTACTCATTTTGTTAGGATTTTTTGACACAAGAGCTTCTCCAGGCATCAAGTTTATAGAGAAGTTAATATCTCTCTTCGGGGGTAATATGGGTACCTCCTAGAATACATCTTCAAACTCTTTTAGTACCGCATGATATTTGATATTTGATACTTTATCCTTAGGTGCTTCCTCCATGTGGGATGAAAATAATTGACAACCTTTCCTGTAGCACTTCTTCAACTGTATTGCCGAGATTTCTCTGATAGCAACATCTCTGGGAATTCCTTGGACTATTTTCTGATTTCCTTCCCCATCCAGGAAAGTGAATGCCTTGCTACAATAGTCCAAGATGGAACGGTGTTGGTCTAACTAGTCCATCCCAATTAGACAATCATAATAACCTAAAGGCAGAATTTTCAATTTAGCCTTTGTGCTCAGTCCATTCATGTTCATAGGAAAAGACTTAACCAATTACGTAACATTTCTCTTGGTTCCTGTAGCCATTTTCACTAACCAATATTTTCCATGTTTGCTTCTCGACAATTGCAAACTTTCCACCACTCTAGGATCTATAACTATGGCTAGCCCATGAATTAATTAAAATAGTAAAGGCATGGTTGTTGATCATACCTTCCACTTCAATCATGTGCGACTGATATTCTGCTTGCTTGTTGTCTAGGGCTGCGTATATCCTAGGTATTCTATTGGCCATGTCCTCCACTATTTCAGCCTGTTGAACATTGTGGACAACTCTCACTTTGTCATTTATGTGGGGGAAATCTATGTACCTATGGTTTCCTTTACAACCCCAACATTCCATAGGTGGATGTTTTGGCATTTTCACACCCACTTCAATCTTCTTGGGCTCTCTAAAAGATGGATGTTTTTTAGGACTGTTTCTGAAAAAGGGTGGCTTAGTTCCTTTCTTCCTCTGATCCATCTTCAATTTCTTCTTGTCTTCCTAAGCCTTCTGGAAAGTAGGCTTCTCTCTTTGCTTCTCATATAATAATTTTTCTCTTCTTATAGTTTTTTCCATAGTCTTAGGGTCATCATACTGAATCTTGTCCCCAATGGAAGGTGGTAGTCCACTCAGATACCTTTGAATCTTGACAGTCTCATCCTTGATGAATGGAACAGGTGGTAGTCCACTTAGATACCTTTGAATATTGACAGTCTCATCCTTGATGAACGGAACATACTTCAGTAATTCCAAAAACTTTCATTCGTATTCATCAATGGTCATGCTTCCTAGCCTGATTTCAAAGAACTCATTCATATTTCTGCCATAGTATCTTTTAGTCAAGTATTTATTTTCAAAATGCTTCTTGAATTCTTTCCAAGTAATATCTTTCTCTCTAATGTGTTTCACCTTCACAAGTTGATCCCACCACATCGATGCCTTTCCTTTCAGTTTATACATTGAAATTCTTCCTTCTACATGAGAGGAATAATTCTGCAGTTGGAAATATTTCCTTATGCCAAGCAACCATGTTTTGGCATCTTCCTCCTTCTTGTGTTCTCCATCAAACCTAGGAGGCTTAATCTTGTTCATTTCACCCTTCAATTCATCCACTCCAGATATCTTGTGATTTCTGGTAGGATATGTGCTTGAACTACTGTGTTCCCTCCTCTTGAAGTGACCTTGGGAGTGATTATGGTGTCTACCAACACTCCTTGATCTTCCTCCCTCAAAAGTTTGGTGACTCCCTGTTTTGCTCAAGTCTCTCTCCTTTTCCAACTTCTTTTCTATTCTGTTCAAACTCTTCATCAACATTAAGTTGAATTATCCCTGTTGTTCCTTATCTTTCATGAGATTTATTCTATCTGATCGATGAGTTTGGGCATCTTTTTGCAATCGATCAATGATTTTCATCATATGCCCTTTCTTATCTATATCTTCTCCATGTCCATTCAAGTTTGATCCTTCAAATCCCAGATGGAAATCCATTCCTTTTGCTTCATTATCTGAACTGGAAGAAGTTTGTGCCTCTTCCATTTATCTGCACTCAGTGGAAATTATCTATGGTCCCGACACTCGTTGAACTCTACAAACACAACGTGAAATCAACCAAAAATTTTCATACCATCATCCCTTAACAAATCCCACCACATTCATAAACAAATCTGATTACAGAAAACATTCATATTTCACTTTCTCTTAAAGCTCTTCTCTACGAATTTTTCGGGCACTAGCCCCTTTCTCTCAGTCCCCCAATGCACGTGACCATGGGTCATGACCAAGAACTAGATCAATAAGCGCTTACTCGAGCCTTCGGCCTCGGAAATTTTCAAAGCACAACACAACAATCTCTCGGAGTTCCGACTTACCGAACTCGCGAAGTAAAGTGGATCAACAGTCCACGTCTACCCAACATCCAATGGCTAACACTCACTATGGAACCTCGGGTGTCTGAGTTTTGGGACTTTGGGACTTCGGAGCTTCGGGACTTCGGGACTTCGATTTCTGGAAGTTTTTCCGCTTGCTTCCCTTTCAATCTCCCGAATTCTGAACTTCCGACTTATCTATCCTTCATACCCACATAGTACAATTGTCACCAACTAAGGTGATGGCATGTGGTATGCCTAGAAAGGTCCACGTCACCCTAGGAAACATCATCTGGCCCCACCATGTCTACCCTTTCACTTCAAAACTTCGGGCTTTGGAGCTTCAGACTTCAGGATTTTCAACTCCTCTACATTTTATTTTTCCCGGAGCGCTTTCTCCTAAAGTTTGTGATATACCAACATGTGTCCCCCTTCATGATCAACAACTATGAGTGACTTCATCACTTTGGGCTTCAGTAGTTTCATACTCACAACACTTTCCTCCTCACGAAGTACTTCCACTCGAAGTACACAATCTCTTGACATGTGTCCTTCATAATGTACGGTTGCGATCTACTTTGGCCTTCATGACTTCGATATTTTGTCACACTCCACACTTGAAATCATCCGAAGTGACTTCCCTTTGCCTTCCTGAACATGGATCTAACGATCAGGCTCTTTTCCTATGATCTATGGTGTATATCTCCTTTGGAATTTTGTGCCTTAGTGCATTCCACTTCTCCCTATTGTCGAACTTTGAAAGGCTTCCAGGATAACCTTCCCACACCTTCTCTGGATCTGACGGTTATAAAGGAATATCCTTTTTCCCAAATAGATCCTACAGCTCCAACACCACAAATGTTGAGATCTCTCTCTCTCTATGGTCAAATACCATGTCAATTGCGGTTTTATTCTACCGCTACTCCTCTGGAGCTTCGTAACATGGCCAAGTAACCCATTGGTACTCATAAACATTCTAAGGTTTGAAATTGGTTCCATCTGAACACCATTTCCACTCGAAACCTTGGGTCCAAAGACCACTTATCTTTCCCATCCAGGATCAACGTTGAAACCTCGGCTCTAATACCATGTTGTAACATCCCCGACCACCCACAGGTTAGGCAATGCCACTACTGTATAATATACACTTATATATAATATGAATTAAATCAAATTAACACATTTAACATAGAGTTACTACCATCATACAGACTTAAATAGAATTAACAACAATTCATACATGCAACAGAATACATGATAACATTCAAGCATTATGCATAACATAAAATTAAGCACATAAATTATACTTATCTTTCAACTGGAATAACACCACCAACTGTGTGCATACCTTCCACAAACCTCCCAGCCTTAGACTGCACTACTCATCACTCTCAGCAGTAGGTCACCCCCGAGCTGGGACTAAGCTCCATCGGGCAAGGGAATCCTAGGCTAGGCAAGGTCAACATGAAGACACATAGTTTATGAGGATGGATTCTCTCCTAGGAGCCACTTATGCCCACTTCTCACAGAATCTCATTCCCCACATGCAAGTCCCACCCCAGGAGTATACACCTTCATTATCACATAGGAAAATCCTTCAGTTACTAAACCTCTCTTGCCTTTGGCTTCAACAACAGGCCGAACCAGAATTCTCCAAGCTCTGTGGTAGCTACAAGACCCCTTCTAGGAGTTCTCACTTCCTCCACGCACTCTCTCACCTGGAGAGAGTCACTCACAGGCCTGACAACCTACCTCTTCAACCACAACCACCTCCCTCACCTGGAGAGAGTGTTGCACACATGCCTGACAACCTGTTTCTTCATCTTCATTCCAACACAAGGAGGAGAACAATAAGTCTCAGCAAGGAACAAATGACGTTAGCAAATCACACTCAGCCAAGGGACTGTGTGGCCACAATATCCCACAGTTATAACACACACGAAATATACAATTACGGTATGCTCAGGTTTCACAGAAGACAGCAACCCAAATGGTTAAGCACGAACTTGGATTTTCAGTGTGAATAAATTAGGTTCAAAGGACACACAGGAGACACAGATCAATCCATGGGTTTGTCACTGGTTTTTAGGGTGCGTAAGAAGGAATCAACGTAGAGGTCGAACGCAGACTCAAACGGTTCAAAAGGAGGATGCGTCAGCTTCTTAGGAAAACATCACGGTTTTCTAGTTTCAGATCTATGTGAGGGTATGCACATATCAGACACCAATGCCACACGGTTCAGACAGCAGATGGAAGAATGGAGGATGAACCCCCAACAAAGATGACACTTCAGCCTTTAACTGCATGCACCCAGGTCGACACTTGTCTTCATGGAGCTACATGCATTCCCTTTTCCCATGCTGCCCCTCCCAGGACTTAGGATAAAAAACATGTCATTTCACATAGCTTTGCAATAATAATAAATTATTATTCTCAAGGACTTAAGCCCCTAAGCTTAGCACCTCTTTCCAACCTTTTAGCCCCCTTTCCCTTACCCATTCTATGGAATATTAGTCCCCCATCACTCTTTCTTCGTGGTTGGTCAGCATGCAACGATGTTTATATTTTATTAAAGATCTGCATAATTACATATACAAAAATTAGGTTCCTGGCCTTTAACACATAGGCTCTCTGACCTAAATAATACATAATCCCACCAGCTTATATACACTTGGCTCACCAGCCTATAAACATGATTACAATACATAATATAACTGGGGTACTTCCTTGGAGTATTACAATTGTAGCATTAATTTATAACAGAAAAGAGAATTATAAGGCCAATCAATACGCCCCTAGGGCACAAGAAGGCTTATAACATGTAGAATCAAATCCAACTTAAACAATTTCAATATTTCAATATTTCACGTATACCAATGAAATAAAATTATATATCCAATGAAATTAGGTTATTTCCTTATCAATTGGGTTAATGGAGTCTCTTGTGTATATGCTAGGGTTTGTTACTTCTCTAGGGGTGTAAGCCCTTTTACTTCCTAAAGAAAACTAACCTTAGCAAGGTAAATCTACAAGGGTATATTCCATTTTACTCCTTATAGAAATCTTTGAAAAAATATAGCTCTTTCAATTAAAAATAAATATATATCTTGGTGGAGGGTGTATTCCCTTTTACTCCTCCAAATATTTAGACAATTAACCTTCAAAAAAAATGAAACAACACAATATGCAGAAAATTCCTTACAAATCTCAAGAGATAATGTGAAAAACCATTCTTTACCAAGAATATTCCATCACATTTGCAAAGAGACAAACATCAATATATAGCGCCTGTATTGTTCCTCCAACAGACAAGAAACATCATCCACAATGCACCAAGAGAGAAAGATAGAGAAAAATGCCCAAATAGGGCGAACATTTCAGCCAATGTTATGTAATTCTCAAGTGAGAGTTATGTCCAAATGAAATGAAAGTGACCTTTATTTATACAAGATCACTAAAAACAAATTTGTCCACTTTTCCAAAAGTTAACATCAAATAAGAGAGGCCTATCCTCCCTATTTTTCCTTTACAACTTAAAATTACAAATACATAAAGTAATTCCCCCTTTTAGGGGTGACATCCTTCCCTAAAGGGTGACATTAGGCCTCCAAGAGACATGTTAATCCCTTTGGTGAAGATCATTGGGCCTCCTAAGGCCATGTGACCTACCACCAATAGCTCTAGTGCATGTCAAATGTCTCTCTTTCCATCAAACCATGTCATATCACCATCAACCATGAGAACTACATCAAAAACCCTAAGCTGATGTGACATCTAGGGCCTAGAAGATGATGCCTTAGGCCTCCAAAGGCCAATGTTGAGGGTGCAAGGGGATTAATATGATAATATCATGGTATACAAGTTCCTCCAAAGGAAACTTTCATCCTCCCATGGTTCCAATGAGAGGTGGCACATCATCCAAAATGTGGGCTTCATGCCCCTATGAAGGTCCAAGTAACCTTGTTCCTCCACGAAAAAAAATTCACCTGGAAGGGCCCTGCAAAGACAAACAAATTCTCCCTCCAAGGGTCCACAAATCACAAGTATCATTCTAAGTAATCCATATCTAATAAAGGAACCACCCAAACATGTGCATCAAATCCCTCCCTTTTCAAACTAAACAAATGATCAAAGACCTTATACAACTTGCCAAATTTAAGTATGGGAGGGTTGTCATGGTTACCTATTGGGTAGATCATTCCCCAAGTCTAGGAGTATTTCCCGAGAGGACCCTCTCTAAGTCATGTAAAAAGTATGAGGTGGATGGGCGTGTGACTTATGGGCATGAGGTTTCTTGACATACAAGGGCTCATATTATCTCATTTATGGGTGCCTCGTTAGAGGGTGTGCTTTCTCTTGAGTTACCAACTATTTAGGTGCTATTTTTCCTAGACTCCTTTTTAGCCATCTTTCCAATCCCTTCTTTCATTTATTTTTAATTTTATAGTCCCCTTTATAAGGTTTCAAGGTTTAACATTTACAATTTGGCACTAGGGTGGGAACTGAGTAAGTAGAGCTCAAGTTGGACCTACTTTTGATGGTCCTCATTTGTTGCAGTCACCTTCTTTTCAAGAATAGTTTCTTATTCTTTTATAGCAACTGAAATTTACCTTCGGTCCCTTAGCCCCTTCTTCCCATGAAATGAGGTACAATCCTTCTTAGGTCAATATGATAGAAAACCCAAAATATGAGGAAACAAAAGGGAAGAATTATGGAAAGTGACAAGTATGTGTGAGAGTGGTATGATGACCTTTCAAGGAGACCACCTAGTAGCAACCCTTTTTGCAAGGGTGACCTCTTAATAGGACAACATGTCAACCACAAAGTTGAAATGAGGCAAAAGGAATAATTTCCAAGAAAATGTTTTCAAAATCAAGAAAGGACCCTTTGCAACATGTTCAAATGATTCATTTATTAGAATGAAACTTACCACAACACCAGACTTGTTACCTCATGGAGCAAGACCTATTTTCCTCTGTGAGCCAAGATGGTGTGGTGGATGTTGTTTCCATCAATCAAATGGTGAGTGTGGTAAGATAGAGGCCTCTTCCTATTCATCTTCCTCTTGGTACTCCATGTATGCAACTTTAGGGCCTTGAGACATCATATCCTTAGGTGATCCTAGGAATGGGGGGTAACAAGTTGTTCAGTGGATTACCTTTGTTCAAAAATTGCAAAGTATTTCCATAAAACTAAGTTTGGATGGTGGTATTCTGGTATGGTCCAAAAATGTCATGAATGGAAATTACACATCAAGTCTAGGTTACTCAATCAACTTATTGGAAGGTGAGAAAGGAGACCTCAATTAGTGGTAGAAACCATTATGGAATTGAAATCTCCCTTTAAAAAAACTTGTTTTTTGGTTATCCTTGTCCAAAAAAGTGTTAACTTGGGATGTGCTTCAAAAAAGGCCTTGGCAAGGGCCAAGCCACTATGTTTTATACATAAGTGATGCAAAAAATATACAATAGATTTTGATAGATTTTTCTTTTACCAAAAATGTATGGAAGGAGACCTCAATATTTACAAGTGGCTAGGGGACTTGGTAAGGCATATATTTGGATAAAGTTTTGAATAATTGGATGGAAGAATCATATGTGGTAACCATAAGGCTCTTTATTTTGTGGTTTCCTAGGGTATTTAGATCACAAGGAATGCCATTATCTTTCAAGGAAAACATTTCTCTCCCTTAGAAAGATTTTATAAAATCATATATATTTATGATGATATCAATCTGGATCCAAAATATAAAAGTACAATATAGATAGAGAAATTAGAGATTGACAAAAATAGTCCTTGGGGTTTCTTTGATTAACAACATTTGTTTTAAACCAAGACTAGGAAGTGGTATTAATAATTGGGATGAACTGAGGGATATCACTACTATACTAAGGATAGAAATGGATAAGGGTATAACATATCTATAAGTATTTGGAAATTTGAAACTAGATATTGAATGGGATAAAAGATATGTAGAGGCACATAACATATATCTTCATCTACTATTGGATAAGATTAGGTTATAGGCGATAAATTTTAGCAAAATCACATTTCTCAATGTTTTTAGAGAGCATAACAAGTTGGTTGATAGTTTTTCCAAGCAAGAAATAGACTATGTAGTTGGAATTTTAGAATTGGTTGAGAACAAAGAGGATGGGTATATCCTCTAGATCCTAGACCATTTCTCATCTAATTTCATTCATCATTGGCTATGAGGTCACTAGATCATAGAGCCTTTCTCATCTCCTATAGTAGTGATATAAATTTATTTTTAAAGTTTTTTTTAGCTCTTTGTAGATTTATTAAGACCCCCCCCC
>ML816062.1:29362-62816 GCA_009831015.1 Picea engelmannii | reverse complement strand
GGTGATTATGTATGGTCATGAGGTTTGGGGTTGTAGTATCTATAGGGAAAACTAGAGGAAAATAATGAAAATACAAAAGTGACTTGTAATGAGTAAACTTAAAATTAAGTGCAATACAACTTATCCTATCCTCCTTTTAGAAGTTGGGCTTCCTCCCATCAAGAGAGAGTCTATGATCATGTACTTAATGTACAAGGACATGGTAATTAACACTAAGAATTAGAGGCTTCCTATCATTCCTTCAAACATCAAGAAAAGTCAATCAAGGCTCAAAATCAGTTAGAATAAATATATAGACTCTTAGTAAAACTATTGGAGGATCGTCGAATATGTCCTACAAGATATCAATATTGTTAAAATCACTATCATAACTAAGTTTTAAAAAAAATGTTGAGTTATAGTGAGATTGATAATAATATAAAGTTGAATTACTACAAAGAAATCATTAGCCCAAAATGATAAGATCAAAATTATCTCTTTGTTGCCAATATCACAAGAAATAAGATAAATATTGCAAATATAGAAACAAGTTCCCATGAGCTCCATAACAAACAAAGGCATTGGACATGGCCCCAAATACCTTGGCACTAAATAATTTGTAAAAAACATGAGACAAATATTGTAGAGGATGAAAAACATTTTCTCTTGAAGTTCCTGACCTACAAATACTTTAGACCTTAATTTCAAAACATTATAATAAAAATGAACTCCATAACTTTTTTACTCATTAAAATCAGACAAAACTTGAAAATTATATTCAAGTTACTCAATCACGTAAAGGACATGATAAATCAATGTAATCAATTTAAGTTTCTAGGTATAATATTCCAAAGTTGATTTTAGTGGATGGTATAAATAATCGTCATCATCATATATGTGTTCAACTCAAATTTAGGATTTATCTTACTATTATGTTACTTACAATATTTTTAATAAATAAAGGTTTCCTTCCATGTATAGAAGCTTTTTTTGAGTAGTGAAATTAAAATAATCAAAGTTCAAGAAATATATATATACTTTGACATAAACAAGTCTAGATCTATCGATTGGGTTTAGATCGAGTGGTTGGGAGGAATGTTGTTATCCTCCCCACCGGGGTACAATTCCCATAAGTGATATGTTGAGCTCAAAATGAGTATACTATTATAATGGTGTCGATCCCTATTGTTGATTGGACTTGTTCCCTAAATATTCTAGGGTTTACCCTAGGTACCATCCTTGAAATGAGGGGAAGTACTTGGGGGTATTCCTCAGGCTTTGTAACCTGGAAAAAAAATAAACAAGTCTAGATCCACCTTAACTCTAGATCTATTAAGCACCAAGATAGACACAAAACAATTTAGATGTAAATCTATGGATACTCCCAAGTTAAGATGGATCTTTGTTGGTGTGTGTGTGTGTGGTGTTATTTATTATTAAATTGGAATATACAAATAATAAATAATAGATTTTACTCATATTTATTGTAGAAATGAGAGATTGCAACCACAATAGCCAAGTAAATAACCAAAATACCACAAAATGTTATACCTATATTGATGAGAGAAATGTTCAAGTGCCTCTTTGAGAGGGAAACCTCCAATTGAGCACAAATGTGATTACAATATAATTCACAAGACATCTCGTTACATTATTTCTACTTCCTTATATAGTTCTATATACCTCCTAGGAACATTCTAGGGAAGGAACTTTCTAGGTGGAACCTTTTGGTAATACTTCTTACAATTATTTCTTTCACACTACTACATTGGAATTATTTACTAAATATGGCCTCCATACATGCAACCTATCTATCTACTTAGGGGGATAGGGTAGGACCCTAACATGTCTTCCCCCTTAAAAATAAACATTATCCTCAAGGCGAGAGATGAGGGAATTTAGGAAGGATATCTATTGGTTCCAATGTTACATCCTTAGACAATGTATCCTTCCACTATATGATGGCCTTCTATATAGTGCATTGGAGGAGATGACGCTCTCATTTATTGAGGATGACTTTAGGTTGCAACTAAATAGAACCTTCTACATCCAATTTAGGAAGGCTGGTTAGATTCAACCACTTTATTTAATCAAGAGTCATGAAAGATTAGATGAATATTAGAGTGGATAAGAAGTTCCAATTTGTAATCCATTATCCTAATACCTTTGAGAACCGTATAGGGGCCATAAAACTTTGGATCAAGAGTCCAGTGGTAATTTTTTTTAAGGTATGAACAAGATATTCTAGCAATCCAAAAACACCGTAAGGTTTTATTAGGAATAATATACCATAGATATATGGTAGATGAAAATGGAGAGCCACTTTACCCCACCAATTGTAACCTTCCATCTTTTGATAGCCATCTGATGCCAATGGTACTTCACCATGAGTTGGATCTCTTTTATGGCACCCTAGTAGTATGTGGTTGTTCAAAATGTGAAGGGTTGAGGGTGAACCCTCAACATGCCACAATTTCCCATCATATTATGACTAACTACCCAAATTTTATGGTTTGGTACCTCCCACTACGGTAATGGATACAATAGGTGATACAAAAAAGACATGTAGGAATATTTTGTGTTGTTTTTCCATTCAAAATACCTTGCTATTTTCTCAGCGCCTATCATACTAGTTTCTTGTGAACACAAAAAGGATTGGTAATTTGATGGGACACCCCTAGCGGAGGTAGGACATGATTTGTGATTTAATGGATAAGTTAAATTTTTGTGTAACCTATACCATGAACATGTGTGCCGACCAACAATCAAAATTTGAATTCGTTGATGAACTACAAAGTAACCCTCTCCTGCGTCGCTAGCCTGCGTTGAATTTAATCCTAAGCATGGTTCAAATTCTGTGATAGATTGCGCAAATCACATTTCACTCCAGAATTTAAGACTTGATGTGATAGGGTAAGTTTACTTTATGTTTAAATTTACAAGGTCATACCCAAACATGGTATTATGTTCGCAAATCGCTTATTCCCGAAAGCAAACGAAGCAGAGAGAGAAAGCGTCGAGGAAGTTACAACCCACTCTTTAACTTTGATTACCAGTAATACCAAGTTAATTTCTTGCAAGAAAGAGGTAAGCATTGTATTTATAATTTATGCAGTTATGATTGCATCAATGACACTTCTCGAGGTTGGTTGGCGGCTCACTATAACATTTTTTTTCTTTTTTGTAGAAAAATGCCTCCAAGAAATCCAATGACTAGGCACTCTCCAAGAACCCCCAAGATGAAGGAACCAGAGGTCGGTGAAGGGTCTACACTGGGCGCTACAAGATATCTTGATTTTTTCTCAAATATGGAATCAATTATTCGCACATCTACCAAAAAGGAGTTTACCCAACCTCCAACATTCAACAACATAGAGGCAAGAACTGGATCCAAAGTGGTGCTCTTGCATTGGGGAGACATGTATAGAAAAATCATTCAGGAGGATTACCTGGAGTTCACACCTCACAACAAACCAGGCGTTAGAATATTGGATGATCAAGTGTTCATGAACATCGTGAGATCATATCTGCACATGGTGTCTTTTCGAACCCCAGTTCTTCCCTGCATCGAAATCTTAGGATGGATAATTGACACACAAACACAGTGAAATGCACGGTCAAAAATGCGTAGGGAGAATGTGTTGGTGTTTTCCTTCCAATTGAGGTACAAAACTATTATAAACGCAGGGACCCAGAGGAAAGGTTAAACATAGATTTTGTGGTCAAATTTTATGAGTATCATGATGCCAACATGTTACTAGCCTCATGGTGGAAAGAAGAAAAATTCACAAACAAAAACACTTGATGGTACAACATGATAAATCTCATAGAGACCTACATGTATTTAATGGATTTGATTTTTTGATTATATGGAGAAAAGGATTGCTCAAAATTTTCAGAATCTTGGATGCCCTTGGAAATTTCTACGAGTAGTTTCAACTGGTGAGCCATTATTTCCAAACAAGTGAGTATTAGTCTCCTACAGGCCTAGACAATGAAGGAAGAAGAAGTTCCAATCTTCTACATGGCATCCTACTTGTTGGACATAATCTGTGCAAGAAAAAAATTTGCAGGTATGAATTTAAGCTGGCATATTGTCGAATTGCATGTACATGTTTATTTTAGTATCTTATGGGAGAATAGCTAAAAAATATTGTATTCCATGATATGTGATGGGTTCATAGACAATATATAATTCATTATCTTTAGAAAGGAATTCCCTGGGCTTTCGGTGGCAACCAAAAAGATGATAGTTGAAGTTGGCCACTGGTACTTCGAAGATACAAGCAACTATATCAAAGTGTTTGGAGCTACTAGTGCACCCCACCTACTCTCCCGTTCATGTCATGGATCATCTCATATTGGGAGAGATTTGGTAACAAATCATTTACAAGGTTATAATGCTTCCCTGGTAAAGGATAAGAAGAGAGCTTTCATTCCCTATGGTTTTCATATAGGATTTTATATGGTCAAAGACACTACACATGAAAAACAAGAAGGGTTAAATTAAATTTAGTATTGGTTCCCCATAGCCTGCTTTCGCAAGCATGATCCAAAGGGTTTAGTTCCCCAACACACGTCACATGTATCCTCTTATTCGTCGTATTCTCATGATAGTTTTGAAGATGAAATCTTTACCGAAGGCGCCAGGACTGGGAGGAAGTGCTCCATAGAAAGGATAACCCCAATATGACCAGATTCAAAGCGATGACTATGGATGAGAATGTTGAGACAATAGAAAAGATAGCTCAAGAAGCCCTCAGAGTAAGAGAAGAAAACATGGTAGTAGAAGCAGCAGAAGCATGGAGGAGGAGAATATTGTTACTAGAAGAAGTCAGAATAGCTATACAAATAGGGGGAGAATATCCCCCACTTAATCCTTTTATAGGACCCTTGAGGATTACCCTGGTCGATACAAGCCATCATGAGGAAGAGATAAATGACTCACAGACAATTCCACCATAGGAGACCACTAACCAAGAAAACCCCAACCCCATGTCACCATAGGTGGGATCGTCGATGACTACTACAACTCAGTGAAGGTTAGCAAGAGTATAAAGTGGGATGGGTATGCATACTGTGCTCATATATTTGATCAACATATATGACGATGAGGAAGGTTCAGAAGCTTAGCACATAACCCCGGTACCAATTACACAAGAGGAGGAACCAGGCGAAACATCTACTCCAACTTCTGATATTTTGATCCCAAATCCCAGGGAAGGATAGCATGAGGCTAGGAACACTCTAGACACTAAATTTATTGATCAATTGGGAACACAGCCTCAGAATGAAAACTCCAATAATGACTTGGGTGTTGGTGAACAAGAAGAATAAATGAAACAGCCAAAAATCGACATCTCAATGGCTGAACCCCCAACTAATGTTGATCCTTTTCATACTTCCCCATCTAGTACAAAGACTCCATCAGCTAACGAGCACCAGCAGGAGTCCAAGTCACTAGAACATACAGAATTTTCCCCTTCTAAGGAGCTAAGATAACCTGTCATAGAAAACCTCTACACAGTAGGAGGCCTAGGCAGTACTCTACCCTAGGGAGATCAACAGATTCTTGAACCAGTAGATGAAGACATCGATATATAGGCAATTTCTTATGACAGGAAAATGAAAGTTATGATGAGAAGAACAATCAAGAAAAGGAATCTCATGCTCAATAACACATTTTTCATAACCACAAAGGAGATGTTGTTCGACACACAAAGTGCTAATATGACTGAGCTAATCAGAGCAGGAATGGCCATAACCGATGCTACTTTAGATAGGGAAAAAAGAGATTAAAGGGAGGTGGCTGCCATGAAGAAAGAACTAGACCATATGCAACATCAACTATAGTACTACCAAAATTCAACACAAGCGATGGTACTCTTGAAGTGTGAGTTCCGAGAAATGTATGCACAATTCACAAGTGAAAGAGATCTCTTCACCGCTCACATAGTTGATTTCCAAGAAGATTCCCTCATGGGGATGGAAACCTGTAAAGAAATGCAACGATGGTATGAAAAGGAAAATCAAACCTTAGAATGGATAGAATACATAAACGAAGTGCAGAAGGGTCGAGATACAAAAGAGCATGGCATCTGAGTGTTGATGGATAACAACATCACCCAAATAAGGAAGGTAGTTGAACACTGGGTAAGGATGGTCCAAAAACCTCAACGGAAAATGCAAGAAAGATGGGGAGAATGTGAGAAAAGTTGGGAGAAAATCAATCAGGAAATGAGGAACAATGACCTACCATAGATTGGTCCATCGGAGGATTTCAACGATTTGCATGACATAGTTACCAACATGAAGAAAAATACCTGGCATGGGAAGTGGATATTTCATAGATTTCAAGCATGATCCTGGGTCAAGTGAAGAAGTTCATGGAACCTCGGATTAAATCTCTTGCAATCCTACAATTCTTAAGTGTCAAGCTAATCAAGTATAAGGAATGGGAAATAGAGATAAAGGAGGTCCTCTTCACTCTGATAGATCAACACAGGTTCCCATATGCAAATACATTTGAAGATCTCTTTTTCAAGGGGTCAGAGTACAAGAAAAACAATTCACTTCAATAAAACCACTAGATGATCAAAGGAGAAGCAAAAGAGAAACAAAAGACAACAAATAGATGAAATCTGCCACGTGGAGTTTTCTTAACTTAACACAACTTTAGTATCTATTTTTAGTTTATTTATTTCTTATAAATAATGGAATCGACCTTGGATACAGGGTCGATGGTTTTGGAGGGAAAGACTTTTTCTGAAATTTTGTAAGATAACTATTTATGTGCAAGCTATTTTAATTAAGAAGTTATGTTTAGAAGAAAAGACACTTCAATCATCTAAGGCATGAATGTGATTGGACCGAGGGGGACTATCGCTGTCTTCGGATTCAATATTTGTTGTAATATTGTGTAAGAGTTTTTGTATCTGTTATTTAAAGTTATCTTATAATGTTGTAACAATTCTTTTATTCTAGTTGATGAATATAAATCGATTGTGTTAACATGTGAATGATAATAGAGCATTGAAAATTACTTTTTCATGGGCTAACTTCTTGTCATGTATATATTTTATTTTTGTAACTGCTATCTCAGACAATGTTGAATATCTACTAATCAAAATGGTATTAATGCTAGTTTCAAGTAGTTTAGATCTTCTTCGTTTGCATGCTGAGGTATAAAGGTTATCCTACAACCCAACCTCCCCCAACACATAGTTAGCTTCCCTCTATCACCTAGTTTAAATATCTATCTTTATTTTGTTATAAACGTTAGAAAATAACCAAAAAGAGAACTACATAGCCTGAGGAAAGGCTTAACAAAAAAGACATATCTGTCAATCACAATTAAATCCCATCGATAATTCTAGCCAGATCATGAATCTGGAGAACCTTACCACTCATCAAACACTTACGAGTTTAATTGGGCCTCTTAGGTGGGTTTGGTTCTTGTTTTTTATTTAAAGGGATATCAGGCCCCTTAATAGAATTGGGGCTAGAAGGAGGGCCTGACAAATGCATGGACAACAATATTTCTGATAAATATTCTGCAAAGCCTATAGATTCAAAATATCTCACGTGCATGGCTATTCACTCTCAAGAAAACCCACATATAGAGAGTACTCCAGATACAATTAACTCACCTCAGCACAAAGAGGAAGAGCACATGTACCCTGAAATACCCTACGCTCTTCCCCACGAAGAGTTAAATAAGTTCAGAAGAATCACTAGAGCTTACGCCCGAAAAATCAAAGCATTAACTTTATCTCCTTTACTTACTCGAAGAAAACAAATAAGAAGACCAGTTTTTGACACCCCTGACCAGGTATTTTTTCACATGGTAGAATACCTAATCGATTTTTCCCTTACAAAGATCAAACAACCCCTTAATCTGGTACCCGAAACACTAGCTAGTAATTACTCTGAACCTGACGATTTTGAATCTGAAGAGGAAGGGTCTAACTCAAATCGCTCTGTTTCTGAATCAGAAGACATGGGGGATAATAAAAATAATAATGGATAAAGGGGAGATCATCCTAGATATAATCAACCATGGTTATCCAGAGATGCTCTGGAAATCCCAGGATGAGTGTATAACCTACCCAGACATCCATAAAAATTACTTCCTAATTTTGACCTCGAAAGCTCCAGATTTCTTGAGGACCATAGTAAGAAGTTCATATTAGATATAAGATTGATGAATTTGAAACACAAAGATGTAGTGTGCATTATTTTTCCTTATACCTTTGAAAATTCAACCTCGACTTGGTATTTCAACCTATCAGTTGGTTCCATAACTAGATGGACAAAGTTTCAAAAGGATTTCTCGGACAAATTTTTCGAAGAAACTACCACAAGATCTTTAATGGTTGAAATTTTTTCTGCCACTATGAGTCCAAAATAAAAGGTTAAATATTTCAACCAAAGTTTCACCACCATTTTGAACAAATTCCAACCGGAGGCTAAACCTACACAAGAGTTGTAAATCAAAGTATACGCTAATGCTCTCCCAACTTCTATTTCCATTTTTGTAAAAAGGGTTTCCAAACATACTTTAGCTGAAAATTTAGAAGAAGATAAAACAATTGAATTCCAAATGAAAGGATGCAAATAAGGTCATATCTCACTAATAAAAAAATAAATCCAACCTCTACTTAAGAGAGGACTTTTGTTAACAAGACCCTCGAGAAAACAAACTGAACAAGGGCCTGATAAAGAGGGAGGGGATCTAGAAAACTTGCAGTGGATGATCAAAACACTCTCCAACGAGATCATAGATATGAAAAGGAGTGTTGGGGAGGGAAACCAAAATCAAATACCTTATAAACCCTTTTTTAAAATAAATCCACCCTTCAAAGATATAGAACCTCCCCTAGATAACCTAAACGTCAACTTAGGGAACATAGCATCTAACTCTTTCTACACATATCACCAAGAAAACCATTCAGAAAGGGATTGCTCTCAATGGTTGCATGCTATGAATATAATGGCTAATCGGTTCCTAGATGAATTATCTCTAACTGAACAACCCAATAGCTCAACAATAAATTTCATTGATCAAGAAAGTTAAGAGCCACTGGAAGAGACAACCATGTTGTTATGGGATTCCAACCACCTGATGCCTTTCAACGATGCCACTGAAGTGCAAGGACCTCCCGCTAAATTTATAGTTGTACAGACGTGATGTGTAAGTTAACATGTCTAAAGTAATCCCACCACTACTCAGTTATCTAGAGGGAAACCAGTGATTGATCACCTTATTTTCTCCCCAAAGAAACCCCACAAACATACACACATGGAAAGCTCCTAAACTAGACTAAAATGTGGTACAATACATGAAGAAGATGAAGGCACATGTGTTTGTCATGTACATGTGAAGGTTCCCTCAACAAAATGATTTTATGTTGCAGGCCTTAAAATCAATAGATACCCCTACAACAAGCATTGATCAACGTGAGGTCCCATCTCCCACAAATTTAACAAATAAGCCAAGTGTGAATTCTTTCTCTTTAGACAAAAGAGGAAGGCCTTTTGTTCCTCCTTTCCTCTTGATGCTTGATTTTTTTAACAAAATATGCATAATTTCCTAGTCGGTTCAGGGGAATCTTCAAATGTCATGCCATTGTCAATCTGCAAGAAATTGAATGCAACCCCACTAAAGATTGATAAACATGTTATACAAATATATAGGAATTAGGTAAAGTTCATTGGGGAACTTAAATATGTCATGATCAGAATTGCTACACACCCAATATTTGTTCAAGTAATTGACATAATCAAAGTAGACACCCCGAAGGCCTATGGACTACTACTTAGTCAAGACTAATCCGAGAAATTAAACAGATACTTTAGTACCGACTAGGCTCACCTTTGGTTTCCATTAAAAGGACATACAAACATGATCAACATTGACAAAGAAAGATATCTCAAACATACCATCACTTATTTAGACACCCCAAATGAACACTCGTCGACAGAGTTCCCTGTTCTAGGAAACTACTCCTGTGATTCTGATTTCGGTAATTTCTCCCCTCACGTGTCTGACATACCTCCCACTCAAAAGTGAAAAATGACCTTTAAATTAAATTTACTTGCATCCACTGAAGAAAGCATCCTCTTCCAGCATTCTCCAGTAGGAGTAATAGACGAGGAGCATGAAAATGAAAAAATAACTAGACATGGAGAATTTAGTAATTGCCCCCCCACAAATTTGGATGTTGTACATTGATGGTTCTAAATCGTAAGAAGGTTAGGGAGTAGGATGTACCCTCATTGACCCAAAGGGGAAACAAAACTTCTTATCCTGCATATTAGAATTTGAATGCATTAATAACACTGTTAAATATGAAGCTCTAGTTTAGGGACTAAATAAAGCCATCGATCTAAATGTCAAGGAATTGAAAGTTTTTGGAGACTCTAAAATTATCGTTAGGAAACTAAATAATACTATCCATTGCAATTCACCTCACTTAAGATATTACCAACAAGAGGTGCACAGACTAATAGACAATTTTGAGGCCTTCAACATTATTGTTGTTCCCAGGATGCAAAATACCCTTTCTGATGCTCTAGCCATTGCGGCCTCAATATTATCTCCTTTACAAGACTATGAATCATCGATATTTGTAGTGTAACTTCTCTACAAACCTTCAGTACCTAACAACATTTCTAACTTGAAAGTTTTTGAAGGGGATGAACAGATTATATATTTCCTGACTAATCAGGAGAATTTTAAGGATTTGGCCATTGATGATGAAATATTCCAAGAACTACTCACATAATCAAATCTTCACGAACAAAATAAGGAAACAAATCACTATGTTGACAAACCAAAGTTTCACATGATACCAAAAGGAGTGGCCAATATGGAGAACCTTTTTTACCTAAGGGAAAGGTTTAGAGGTCCAAAGAATGCAAAAACAGGGAGTTCATGCACTATATACAACACTATAAACCTAGGAGCCCTTGAGAACCCAAAGAATGTCAATTTAGGTAAGATGGTTTCCAAATAATATAGGAAATCTTATCTGAAACTCTTCAAAGAATATCAATATGTATTTGCTTGGTCCTACCGAGAATTGAAAACTCATGATACTCACATTATCCAACAAACAATCATGTTAAAACTAGGAGTAAAACACTCCAATATTATCTTTCAGGTAAGACATTCTGCTTAGGTAACCAATATGATACTTGTCAGAAAGAAGTCTATGGACATTCATTTGTGTGTGGATTTCAGAAACCTCAATAGAGCATCGAAAAAGGATAACTATCTAGTCCTACCCATGGAACAACTCCTACAGACAATATTCATCTCTGAAGTTGTTTCCCTCCTAGATGGTTTCTTAGGTTATAATCAGGTCCTGGTTTCAGAAGATGGTCGATTAAAAACTACCTTTCAAACCAACTGGGGAACTTTTTCTTATAAACACATGCCCTTCAAGATGATTAATGTAGGGGAGAACTTCCAGAGGGCCATGGACATAGATTTTTAGGGATTAATTAACAAGTGTTTGGTAGTCTATTTAGATGACGTAACAGTGTACTCAAAAAATAAGGAAGACCACATTCAACATTTGAATCAGATTTTTGAAAGGCGTAGGAAGTATGGAATATCATTGAACCCTAAGAAAGATATCTTTGGTGTAGAGGAACTAAAACTATTAGGTCATATCATATCTCAAGGAGGAATTAGCATCGACTCTGAGGGAATAAAAGTGATAGCTCAACTCCCCTTGCCTCACAAAAGAAAGGCAATGCAATCCTTCTTTGGGAAAATCAACTTTGTGAGAAAATTTACTACTGGCTTCGCTGAAACTGTTAAACCTTTACAAAAAATGATTCTCAAAGATGCAAATTTTAAATGGGATGAAGAAAGGAAAGAAGATTTTAACAACATCAAAACCAAAATATCCCAAGAACCAATACTATGAAGCCATGATTTCAACAAATATTTCTTCCTTTATACCTTTGCTTCTAACCAATCCTTGGCCACAGTACTTATCAAGAAGGATGATGCAAACAATTAGGCATTAGTATCATTTATGAACAATAACCTTCAAGGAGCCGAACTAAACTATTTGGATATAGACAAACAAGCTTACACAGTTTATAAAGCAATCAAACATTTCAGATCCTATATCATGAAGAATCACACTAAAGTCATAGTCCCTCACCCTGCAGTTAGATATTTGTTCACCCAACAAGAAATGGGAGAGAGGAGGCGAAATTGGATGGAAATCATTCAGGAATTTGATCTAGACATAAAACCTACCAAAATAGTCAAGGGTCAAGGATTGTGTAGACTGGCTGCTGAGGCCCAAGATCTGTTCAACGCAGAAGACTCTGGTTGGGAAAATGAGATGTTATTATGGTGCAACGAAGACTTATATGTACCTATCGGGCAAGAATCATTTTATGGAAACTTGTCTTATCTCCTGCATCATGGAACTTGTCCAAAAAACCTAAACCCTAGAGAAAGGAGAGCTCTTAGATTAAAGTCTGATCAATATAGCCTCATAAATTATGTTCTTTTTCATGTAAACTATGATGGAGTACTCCTTAGATGTATTTAACATGATGATGCAGAAAAGGTACTGAGAGAAATCCATGATGGTTCAGCGGGTGGGCATTTTGCAGGAGAAACCACGGCTCACAAAATATTAAGGGTCGGTTATTATTGGCCTAATTTATTCAGGGATGCTCATGCATATGCCAGGAAATGTAAATCTTGTCAAATAAGCATCGGTAGGGAAAAGAGAGAATACATTCCACTCCAGTCGGTGACCATATCTAGACCATTCGATCAATGGGGAATATACGTCATAGGATAAATTACTCCCAATTCTTCGAAACAACATAAATATATCTTGACTACTATAGATTATTTCATGAGGTGGACGAAGGCTATCCCTCTCACGCACAATAATGAAAAGGTAGTGATCCAATTTTTAGAAAAACAACAAATAACAAGTTTTGGGATGCCCTTTGTCCTCGTTTTTTACAATGTTTCCTACTTTTCTTCCATGCGTTTGACCGAATTCTCCCTTGATAAGGGGATCATAATAAGATATTCTGCAAACTACTATCCACAAGGGAATGGGGTAGCAAAGTCAACTAATAAAAACCTAGTGAGAATCTTAAAAAAGACAATTGTTGAAAATCAAAGGAATTGGCATAATTTACTTCATAATGCCCTATGGGATGATAGAGTAACACCTAAAGAATCCATAGGAAACTCTTTGTACCTTTTTTTTTATATGGGAAAGAATCCATTCTTCCAAACATATTGCACCTTCCATCTTTACAGCTTTCCCAGGCATCAAGAGGTCATCCCTCATCCGCTCTATAGAAAAGAATTGATACCCTTCTCATGCTAAATGAAGAAAGATAAAAGGCTAAATTTATGTTCACCTCTCATCAACAGGTAATTAAAAGATGGTTCGACAAACATAAGGCCAAAGAAAAAAAAATCGAAGCAGGATACATAGTCTTGAAGTGGGATAAAGAAAACGATTCCAAAGGAAAACACTCAAAGTTCCAAAATCTATGGTTCATACCTTTTCAGGTGGCTGAGAAGATTGGGGTAGGAACATACCGGTTGCAAAAATCTGAGTGGGGAATCTGACATCCTCCCGGTGAATGGCTAGGCCTTAAAACAATACTTCTCCTAAAAAAATGTATCTTTTGATGCTTTGTTTGAGTTTCTATTTCTTTTTAGCATACATTTTGATCAGGATAAGTGTGTGGGTTTAGGGAATACCGACGGTGAACTCCTCTTTATTTATTTCTTTTTCTTGTTATTTTATTTAATTAAGTTTTGTTCCATAAAGTAGTGGTTGAATTTAATAAATGCGATGAAGCAGGCTCTACTCCTTACCTACACTTACATGCAAAATAAGAAACATTGGGCAAATACAAATTTTCAAAATCATATTTTTCTCTGTAAGCATACTACATGGGGAAGCGATGAAAATATATGTTTGGTGGCCTGGTAATACTAAATGGAAATATGACTAGATGGAAATAATTACATGTACCTATGGACAGAGCCAAGAAAATATCCACCTTAACACTTTCACCTTGTCAGAAAATATATATCCTCCTCTCTCACTCACTCTTAGTATTTATGCCAGAAAAAGATGATCCATAAAAAGAGTGTAAAGTCTGAGAGGGTATGCCAATAACTTCGTCAGGGCTATGGATGCTCACTAGCAGCGGAGCAAAGTCTGTGATGTTGGGGTGACTCTGTCGGGGCTATGGACACTCACTGATAGTGGAGCAACATAATAAGGAATAAATTATATCTAAATGGCCTCATGTCAATGCATGACCTACCTAGCTCTTGTATAGAAAGGACATGAATTGAGGTTAAAAGGAAAGAGGGTGTAAAAGCTAAACCCCATAGGCAGATCCATATTTGTGAACCCTGAAACTTGTGTACACATTGATATAAAAGGTTCTATTGAAAATGAATAGAATAAAGCCAGATGATTTCTCAACCAATTTTCATAGGCTGAGCATGACGAAAGAAGAAAATATTTTGTTTTTGCCCAAACAATCACCATTTTTTGGGCACTCAAAACACCTTAAAAGACTTTGCAAAATTTCTTTATTTTTGGATACCACTTATCATTTTTGAATCAAAGTTAGTGTTGTGGGATGGATGGATTTATATATTGTTATTGATTCTTGTTATAGGTTATTCTTGTTTAGTTTGAAGTTATTGATGTATTGATGTTTTTAGTAAGATGGCATGAAAGGCTTAAAATGTACATGGTTTAAAAATTTTCAATGGTCGTCAATCGACAAATTTCGGTCTATAGTATAGTTCTTTAACATCACCAATACTTTTTCGGCATTGGTGATAGCCAAGATATAAATCACAAATATGAACAACCATAACAAATCATCAATCGCTGATACATTTTCGGCATCGATGAACTCCAAGGGACGAAACTGTGAAACATTAACAATAAAAAATCGTCGACCGTTGATACATTGTAGGAATCAACATGATAGGACATTGTAGCCAGGGATGTATGTCTAAAGAAAATTACCAATGCCAAAAAAACGTTTCTCACGGAGAGGTCAAAATCAACAACCACAGGTCTTTGTTGTGTAAATAGTCAGTATGACTCAGTGTTTTCCCCGCATTGTCTTTTGAGTTTCCCCATGTCATATCTATAATTCCATGTCATTATTTCCACATCACCTTTGTATGACAATTTTGGTCGGAATCGAAACTTTTCCCTAAAGGTATCAATGAAACAATTTCTAAGATAAATTGTCGACGTCGATTCACTCATTAATTATCGACAGACTGATAGGTCACCAAACACCGAGATTTTTCATCGAATCTTCATCATTATACACCAACAATATTGGTTGATCTGTGTTGTTGTTCAATTCAAAATACCTTGATATTTTCCCGACATTGATCATACTAGTTTCTTGTGAACACGAAAAGGATTCGTAATTTGATGGGACACCCCTAGATGAGGTAAGACAGGATTTGTGATTTGATGGATAAGTTAAATTTTCATGTAACCTATACTACGATCCCATGTTCCGACCAACAGTCCGAATTTTAATTCGTTGATGAACTACGAAGTAACCCACTCCTATGTCGTCAGCCTATGTTGCATTTAATCCTAAGCATGGTGTGGATTCTATGATAGATTGCACAAATCACATTTACACTCCTGAATTTAAGACTTGATGTGACGAGGCAAGTATACTTTCTATTTAAATTTACAGGGTCATACCCAAACATGGTATTTTGTTTGCAAATTGTTTATTCCATGAAGTAGACAAAGGAGTGAGAGAAAGTGTCAAGGATGTTAAATCCCGCTCTCTAACTTTGATTACCAGTAAGACCAGGTTAATTTATTGCAAGCAAGAGGTAAGCATTGTCTTTATAATTTATGCACTTGTGATTGTGTCAATGACACTTGTCGAGGTTGGATGGCGGCTCACTAGAACATTTTTTTCTTTTCTACAAAAAAATGCCTCTAGGAAAGCCAATGACTAGGCGCTCTCCAAGAATGCCGAAGATGAAGAAAATAGAGGTCGGTGAAGGGTATACATCAGGCGCTGCAAGAGAGATTTATTTTGTCTCAAAGATGGAATAAGTTATCTGCACATCTACCAAAAAGGAGCTTACCCAACCTCCAGCGTTTGACAACACAAAGGAAAGCACTGGATCCAAAGTGGTTTTCCCGCATTGGGGAGACCTGTATAGAAAAATCAGTTAGGAGGATTACTCGGATTTCACACCTCACAGCAACCTGGACATCAGAATATTGGATGATTGAGTGTTCTTGAACATCAGGAAATCATATCTACATAGGGTGGCTTGTCAGACCCCAGTTCTACCCTGCAACAAAATCTTAGGATGGATAATTGACCACATAGACACAGTGAAATGCACGGTCAACGATGCAGAGCGAGAATGTTTTGGTGTTTTCCTTCTAGTTGAGGAAGAAAAGTATTATAAAATTAGGGACCCAGAGGAAAGGTTAAACATAGATTTCGTGGTCAAATTTTATGAGTATCATGACACCAACAAGTTACTAGCCCAATGGTGGAAAGAAGAAAAAAAATTCACAAACAGAAACACTGGCTGGTACAACACGATAAATATCAGATATCCCTACATGTATTTAATGGATTTGATTTTCCGATTATATGGAGAAAAGGATTGCTCAAAATTTTCAGAAGCTTGGATTCCCTTGGCATATACCATGGCGATTTCTGGGAGTAGTTTCAATTGGAGAGCCATTATTTCCAAACAACTGAGTATTAATCTCCTACAGTCCCAGATTCTGAAGGAAGGAGAAGTTCCAATCTTCTACATGACATCCTACCTGTTGGATGTAATATGCGCAAGAAATGTTTTTGCAGGTATGAATCTAAGTTGGAATATTGTCGAATTGCCTATACATGTTTATTTCAGTATCTTATGAGAGAATAGGTACAAAAGATCATATGCCATCATATGTGATGGGTGCATATCCATGATATACTTCATTATCTTTAGAAAGGAATGCCCTAGGCTTTCAATGGCAGCCAAAAACATGATAGTTAAAGTTGTCCATTGGTACTTTGAAGAGAAGGGCACCTATATCAAAGTGTTTAGAGCTACTGGTGCACCCCACCTACTCCTCGTTCATCTCTCGGATCATCTTATATTGGGAGATATTTCTTACCAAACCATTTTACAAGGTTATAATGCTTCCTTGGTAAAGGATAAGAAGATATCTTTCATTCCCTATGGTTTTCATAGAGGATTTTATATGGTCAAAGACATTGCATAGGCGAAAAAAGAAGGGTTAAATCAGCTTGAGTATCGATTCCCCATATTCCTCTTTCACAAGCATGATCCAAAGGGTTTATTTTCCTAGCACATGTCGCAGGTCTCCTCCTATTGGTGTTATGCACATGATAGTTTTGAAGATGAAATCTTTACCGAAGGAGCCCAAGACTGGGAGGAAGTGCTCCATGGAAGGGCTAACCCCAATATGACCAGATTCAAAGTGATGACTATGGATGAGTAGGTTGAGACAATAGAACAAAAATCTCAAGAATCCCTCAGGGTAAGAGAGGAAAACATGGAAGTAGAAGTAGCAGAGGCACGGAGGAGGGGAATATTGTTACTAGAAGAAGCTGAAAGAGCTATACAAATATGGGGAGAATATCCCACACTTAATCCTTTAATAGGACCCTTGAGGATTACCCCAGATGATACAAGCCATCCTAAGGAAGAGCTAAATGGCTCACAAACAATTCCACCAGAGGAGACCACTGACCAAGAAATTCCCAACCCCATGTCACCACAAGCAAGATCATCGATGACTACTAAAACTCAATGAAGGTTAGAAAGAGTATCAAGTGGGATGGGTATGCCTATTTTCCTCATAGATTTGATCACCATATATGATGACGAGGAAGGTTCAAAAGATTTGCGCATAACCCCAGTACCAATTACACTGGAGGAGGAACCAAGGGAAGGATCTGCTCCAAATTATGATGTTTTTATCCCAAATCCCCAGGAAGGAGACCATGAGGCTAGGAACACTCTAGAAACTAAATTTATCAATCAATTGGGAACACAACCTCAGAATGATAGCTCCAATAATGACTTGGGTGCTGGTGAACAAGAAGAAGAAATGCAGCAACCAAAAATTGCCATCTCAACGGTCGAACCCCCAACTAATGTTGATTCTTTTCCTACTTACCCATCTAGGACCAAGACTCCATAAGATGACGAGAACAAGAAGAAGGCCACGTCACCATAACAAATAGAATTTCCCCCTGCTAAGGAACTAAGAGAACCTTCCATAGAACACCTCTACATGGAATGAGGCCTAGGAAGTACTCTTCCCTGGGGAGATCAACAGATTCATGAACCAGTAGATGAAGTCGCCGATATACAGGAAATTGCTTATGATAGGAAAAGGAAAGCTATGATGAGAATAAAAATCAAGAAAAGGAAGCTCACGCTTGATAGCACACTTTTCATAACCACATAGGAGACATTGTTCAACACAGAAAGTGATAAGATAACTGAGTTAATTAGAGAAGGAATGACCATAACTGATGCTACTTTATACAGGGGAAAAAGAGATAAAAGGGAGGTGGCCACCATGAATAAAGAACTAGATCATCTGTGAAATCAAGCAGAGTACTACCAAAATTCAACACAAGTGGTGGTACTCTTGAAGTGTGAGTTCCTAGGAATGTATGCACAATTCACAAGTGAAAGAGATCTATCCACTTCTCACATAGCTGATTTCCAAGAATATACCCTCATGGGGCTGGAAACCTGTAAAGACATGCAACGATGGTATGAAAAGGAAAATCAAGCATTAGAACAGATAGACTACATCAGTGAAGTGTAGAAGGGTCGAGATAGAGAAGAGCATGGCATCCGAGTGTTGATGGATAACAACATCACCCAAATAAGGAAGGCAACTGAACACTGGGTAAGCATGGTCCATGAACCTCAACAGAAAATGCAGGAAAGATGGGGAGAATGTGAGAAAAGTTCGGAGAAAATCAATCGGAAAATGAGGAACATTGACCTACCAGAGTTTGTTCCACTGGAGAATTTCAATGATTTGCATGACATAGTTAAACAACATGAAGAGAAATACCTAGCATGGGAAGCGAATATTTCACAGATTTCTAGCATGAATCTCAGGGATGATTTTAGGGGATAAATTTCGCTTGTGGGCTAATTTTCCATGTTTTTTCCCAAAATAAGATTCGCTATTCTAAAAATGATTCACCCAAATTCTAAAGGATAAAATTATTTTACTTTAAAAATCGCCAAAATTTTATACAAACTATATAAAATCCTTAGACATTTGAATATTTTTACAAAAATATCGCTAAATATTTTATAGTTGGCATATGAAGCATTAGTAAGATTCGCCAAGGTTTCTACATTTTAAAATATTCTTTCATCCTTAAAATCATCCTTGAACATGATCCTGGGTCAAGTTAGAAGTTCATGGAACCCTCAATTAAATCTCTTGCAGTCCTACAACACTGAAGTGTCAAGCTAATCAAGTACAAGGAACGATAAATAGAGATAAAGGAGGTCCTATATGCTCTGATGGATCAACACGGGTTATCATATGCAAAAAACATGTGAAGATCTCTTTTTCAAGTGGTCAGAGTATGAGAAGAAAAATCCACTTCAGTAAAACCACTAGATGATCAAAGGAGAAGAAAAAGAGAACAATTAGATAAAAGTTGCCACGTGGCGATTTATTAACTTAACACAACTTTAGTATCTATTTTTAGTTTAGTTATTTCTTATAAATAAGGGCATCGACCTTGGATACAGGGTTGATGGTTTTGGAGAGAAAGACGTTTTTTATGAAATTTTGTAAGAGAACTATTTTTGTGCAAGTTATTTTAATTAAGAAGTTCAGTTTAGAACTAAAGACACTTCTATCATCTAAGGTGTGAATGTGATTGGACCGAGGGGGACTATCTCTATCTTTGGATTCAATATTTGTTTTTGTATTGAGTAAGAGTTGTTTTATATGTTATTTAAAGTTATATTATAATGTTGTAACAGTTCTTTTATTCTAGTTGATGAATAGAAATTGATTGTGTTAACCTGTGATTGATAATAGAGCATTGAAAATTACTTTTTTGTAACTGTTATCTCAGACAATGTTGAATGTCTACTAATCAAAATGGTATTAATGCTAGTTTGAAGTAGTTTAGATCTTCTTCATCTGCATGCTAGGGTATAAAGGTTATCATGCAACCCAGCCTCCCCCAACACATAGTTAGCATCCCTCTGTCACCTAGTTTAAAGATCTATCTTTCTTTTGTTATAAACGTTAGAAAATAACCAAAAAGAGAATTGCATAGCCTAAGGAAAGGATTAACAGAAAAAACATATATGTCAATCATGATTAAAGCCCATTGATAATTCCATCTAGATCACGAATTTGGAGAACCTTACCACTCATCAAATTATTACGAGTATAATTGGGCCTCTTAGGCATGTTTAGTTCCTATTGTTGGGTTAAATGGATCTCTGACCCCTCAACAGGTTCCACTGCTACTTTTCTCCTCTATCTCCTTTTATGTATGCACGCTTGTATATTAATGTAGATTAATGTTATGTTGTGTATGTGCCCTTTTGGTAACTCCCTTGTGTAATCCCTTATATTAAAACACCTACATACATCAAAATAAGTACATTAAGAAAATCCCTTATAATTATGATTCACATCACTTATCCATGTATAATTTTCAAGATTCCTAGCCAACCTATAGAAACCCTTCTCGACAATCACTGGAGATACAAAATAGTTTCAGGTGAGGCCACTTCTTCCTTGAATTCTTAAATGACTAGAGTTCTTTCAAGGAAAGAGCATCCTTTGAGAGTGAATATATTTTTGTGTTAAAATATATATAGATGTGTGAGAAGGAGATAAAATCAAAGTGGGATTTTACCTCCATTAATATATGCATAATAGGGCCTAAATCCAAATTTTTATTATGACACTTTTCATTACACTAGTTCATAAATAACTTCAAATCCCACAACACCTTCAAGTACCTTATACCTTGATTTACAACATATTTCAACAATATCTAAAGTGCAAATAATTCTCCAGTGACAAAGAGTTCTTTATGAAAAGGAAGACATCTGGATTTGTTGTCATGCATGCAATACATAGTTTGTCTCATGGTGACAAGTTATTAATAAACTATATATTTTTTCTCATTCTGACGAGTTATTAATAAACTATAACTTTTGTAGACCACCAACGACTTTTCAAAGACAAATTACATTGGGAATACCTTTATACATCCCCTCGAGGTGTAAGAGAAAGACCAATGAGTAATTAGATTTTTTTATTTTCAAAGGAATTAATGTACATGTATTCCTTAATTTGACATTTTTTTATAAAGTGTATGGTTGCATGTGCACTATTGGAAAAATATATCTACGCTTCTAATAAATGTTTTGTCTAATGTTTTAACATACTAAATGCATCATGTTTATTAATATAATTTTTTTAATGTATAATATTTTTGCAATCATGATTCTTACGGAAAGCAACATGTCTACCATATATTGTCGCACTCCAATACGATGTCAAATTGAGAGAAGGTCATTAAATGGACATATATTAGAGAGGAAGCATACCAAGCATGGTTAAATTAACCACCTATTCAATTTTCACAGTGTCTTAAGTCACCAATTCCAAACATCTACATTAATAATGGTTATTCAAATGCTAAGGATGAATACAATAATATAGAGGATGGTATGGATGATTTCTTATAAGATAGCCATGCCACAGAGGGAATGTTGTTACATGAATTTTTGTAATATGAGCTAGGGGACAATTCTCATATTTTCGTTATCTTCTTTGAAAGCATGAATTTTTCTACACCACCCCTCTCTTTCAACATGGGTCAAGGTCTTCCCGAATATGGACAACAATATTATTGTACAACTAGAAAGTAATGTATGCTATGCTAGATGTGTGTTTCTTGGAACTACTGAGGTAACTAACCATTAAGTCCCCTATATTTTAATTATTATTTTCACTCAATCAACAATTAAATGAGATTTTATGCATGCTTGATTATAGTGTATATTTATATTCCCCACTAAAGTTACTCAAAGACAAGGTACTTCTAAGTGATAATGTCCTCCTTGGCAGCTATGAAGAGGCAAAGAAACTACTAAAAAGGTTGGATGTTGAGAAGATATGATATTGTGCTTGTTCAAATGATTTCATTCTATATAGAGGTGAATACACGAACAAAGAGATATGTCTATAACGTGGGCATGACATGTACTAGAAATTAAAAAACAAGGGTAAGGCACATGGTCCTCCTCATAAGGTATTGAGGTACATGCCTATAATCCTAAGGATTCAAAATATCTTTCATTGCAAAGAATTGGCCATGTTATAGGGGTGGCATGCCTCACACATAAGTGAACCAAGAATTATGTGAATCCTAGAGGATTAATCAATAGCCATGAATCATATAGAGGATACATGGGATGATAACTTCAAGGATGAAGTATGAATCCTTCGATTGAGAATAGCCATGGATGGAATTAACCCATAATACCTCAAAATAACCAACTATTCTATGTGGCGAGTGGTATTTATCCATAACAATATCCTCCCATGTTTGTTCATGAGGAATGACCATCTTAAATGGGATCTTATAGTCCCTAGTGAAGACAAGTGAAGAAAATGGACACCTACCTCCTACCATTGATAGATGAATTAAAGAAATTATGGGAAGGCCCTATAGGTAAAATATGTAGCAAGACCCATCCCGATGGAGAGGTCTTTTACACTATATGGAATATGTTCATACACATGCATGATTATATTGGACAAGGATTTTTCTCAAGTAAGCATGTTGATTGATTTATTTAGATCTATAATTTTATTTGGACACATAATTTGGTACAACTATCTTCTTTGGTGACAACATGTTTCATATACAATAACATTGCAGTTATTGTAACAAAAGGGTATCATGGATGTAAATTTTGTGGACCTTCTATAAAGGCAAGGTAGTCCAACCACCTACAAAATTTGGTGTGTGACTACCTAAGGGTATTCCTCCTAGAAGACCACCCTTATAGAAGAGTAGCATCTACTTTTAATGGTAAACCAGAGATAACCTAGAGACTTGAAATATTGACATGATAAACTAGCTCAGGGCTTGACACAAATATAGAGAAAGAAATTTTAGAATTGTTTGATTCAAATGGGGAGCCTATCTTTGATGATCCCAAATTTTTTGACACCTATGTTGAGAATATGCCCATTGGGATGAAAAGAAAATTTTTATTTTATGAGTTTCCATATTGGAAGCATCTTAAGATTTCCCACCTACTAGATCCCATACATAACTTAAAAAAAAAATCATTTTCTTTATAGAGGAACATATCATTGAAAGAAAGTGGCACATTGGGTTTTAGGAGAGATCATATTTCTTCGAATACTGAAAGGAAACTAAGTACAAGAAAATAAAGTAGAGAAAAGTTTGCCCCCTCTTAGTCTTTTAAAGAAGATATTGTACAATTGATTTTGAAGAAAGATGATGTTTCTCTAGTGGAGGATGTTATATTGGGTGTGAAGGTACCTTATTTATATGGGTCAACTCTATGATGTTTCTTCATCATAGAAGATAATTTTTTGGAGTTGAAATCACATGACCATTGTAACCTTCTAAGGGTATGTATGTTAATTGCGTGCTTATTTTTCCACTATGTAGGTTATAATATGATATGCATTCATAGTTGTATGCCAATTAATTTTGTATGCGTTTATTTCGTAGTGTCATTATATTTTTTTCATGCATTGTTGTATGAACCATGACTTCCCCTAGGACCTGGGACATGCAATATATAAATTATCTTCATTTTTACGTTGGATTACATCAAAGGAGATTCACATGGATAACATTCCATGATGGAATTAAGAGATAAATGAGATCTTTTGTATGCTTGAGAAGGATCTTCCTACAAGTTTAATGGACTTTCAAGTACATATTCTAATTTACTTATCTAATGAGGTTGAATTAGCCAAGGTGGTTTCATGTCATTATATGTTCTTCTTAGAGAGGTACATGAAAAAGTTGAAGGGTTTATTTTGAAAGGGGAAAACTTGAGGGGTCTATGGTGGAGGGGTGCATAGTATACAAGTATTTCGATTATGCTAGTGAATACATCAAGAAAATTTATGACACAATAGGTGAAGTGGTTTGGGATGGCCAATGTGATGAGGAAAAAATGGAAGGGGTAGCTACTCCAAATTAATAGAAAAAGGTGCATGATAAAGAGTAATTCACTTATCTTTTGTCAAATTTCTACAGAGTAAATCAACTTACTTTGAAATTGATAATATATATTTGATCTCATACTATTTGTTTTCATTTCTTGAATACATCAATGAATTCAGAAATTGATGCCATGAATAAATTTATTATTTGCAAAGTTGAGGCAACACAACCATGGGTCATGTTGTATGAAGAGAAGAGAAGGAAATGGGATAGTGACAAGAAAGAATTTATACAATTTAATGGTAGAATCATGCCTTATCCTAATAATTTACAAGAAAATATTCCAATGATTTGTCCCAATAGTTGGGTGAGTGACTATATCAAAGAGAAATATCTAGTCGTTACTTGCATGGTGAAGAGGATGAACTAAACATAGGGATCAAGTGAAAAAACTTTGTAATGATCTCTTTATTTACATTGTTCTTTTAAAATGCATGTTTGAATTATAACATGTATTATGTTTTTATTAATTATTGGGTTATTAGACATATGACACCATCCTTTGTTCACATTTTTATAAGTGCATGTGTTCCCATCTATGTGTTCATATGAACACCATTTTTGCATTAAAGATGTCGATGATGGGTATATCACACTTGAATTTAGAGTGGAGATCGAGTTTGACCAATTTAGTCATGCTAGCCACCATGATTAGAGCCTAATAGAGGGGAAGTTAGGTTATGTTGGAAAGATACAATGGACTTCTCATATTTCCAATGTGTTAATTTTAGGTGGAAGTGGTGGTATACCTTCGACCAGAGTAATGTAATGGAATATCGTGGTAGTGGGGTTTCATGTATCATATCTAAAAATATGTGGGATGAAAAGAAGGAGAAACCAAGCGTTTTTTCTAATCTAGATGTTTTAGAAAGAGGTTGGTGGTTTGTACTAAGACACAATCCAAGATGAAAACATCTTTTTGAGAACAATAATGTTATCATTCCAAGAAAGGAATATAATAAGGGTGATGGCAATGAAGATTGATATATATAGACACAATCCAAGATGAAAACATCTTTTTGAGAACAACAATGTTATCATTCCAAGAAAGGAATATAATAAGGGTGATGGCAATGAAGATTGATATATATATATATATATATATATATATATATATATATATATATCGTCATACAATAAACTAACAAAAGGGTTTTTATGTGTACAAGCATCTTTGTTTTCCTGCAATAGCACCTAGTAACTAGTGGACTGAGTTTGATTATAACTAGATATCTCACTACATACTCCATATTGAAATATTTATGTCAAACCATAATATGTACAAGCATATCGTATTGAAATGAATTTGTGGTCAAATAGTCCAACATGATAATACAAAAGTAAATGTTTGGTGTAGGAGAATATCCAAAAATAAGCCCAAAATTGTCCCTATAATATTCCCTATTCGAGTTATCTTTAGAATCATATAGCTACTACTTACTATTTGGCTAGAATACTACCTTACATATTGTCCTATTAAATAAATAAACCTACATTTAATTAAGACAATTGTAAATTAAAGAGAGACATCCCCAAGGTGGGCTTCACATTGATTTCTAATCTTGTATGCATCGGCTTCGTTGGAGAGGTCCATATTTTAAGGGTGATTCTATTGGATTATCTCTTCTTCTCAGGCTGACTAATACTCCATCCCATAATCCTCTACTGAGCATAAAGGGGGTGTTGAAGAGTGAACTCCTTCCTCTGTTTACCTTTTTCAACTTCCAATTTCTCTAACTATGCTTGCAAATCCTTTGGTTTTTCTTCCATCTCATATAGCCTAATAATATTAATGTCCCTAGTGATATGATCTTACATTTTCCTAGCTTTCAAGTGTTATGTTTGAGAATTCAATTCCATTACTTGTTGATTGCAATATTTCACATACAATCCATGGCATTCATGGATATCTTCCATATACTTTTTGCAACAATGGATTCATGTCCTTAAATAGGCATACTCACATTGATTAAGATGTTTTTGTGGATTTTGCATGTTTCCAAACCTATTGGCTTTTGATTCTTTGTGAATTTCACTAAATTGAGACTTCTACTCTTCTACCCACATAACCTAAAGTTTCCAAAATTGTATTGTCCCAAGACTTAGACAAGAAATATTCCACAATGCCTAAATTATAGGTATGTTTCCCTTAATCCCATATGAAATGGGATATCCCATCTTTTTAGTCTTAACAGAGGTGAACATATGAAAATAATAATGAGGACAAGCAACTCTATGGGACTTATATCCTTAAACTTATCTATCATCCTTCAACACCACTTATGTGTTTTATTGTGACTTGCATAAATGTTAAGCTATGGATTGAGACTCATGGGGAGGTGGCATTGCATAGAGGCTTATCCATATTTTATTAATTCCTCTTTGTGAAGAAAGGATGCTAGATTGGCATGGCAATCAACATGCACATTAAATTTCCTCGACATTTGATAAAAGACAATATCATGAAATATGTGCACTATGAGTTGAGTTCTATGAACCATCCTACTCAATTGAGCATCCCTTGGTACTTATTGGTGGAATATGTGCCTGATCACAATTAGTGAGTCTCCTAAAGCAATGAATTTATTGATCCCCATATATTTTAATAGCACCAATCCTTGATAGAATCTAGGATTTCTTGTTGATTGTTCATGGCTTCGCCTAAGCCCCAGGTCAATACCTTTTCTTTTTTTTTTCTTTCAGGATTATAAATGATCCCCCCCACACTTACCACCCTTGGATTATTTATCCACCCCATCAAAGAAAATAATTTATGCATTTCTAGAATTTAACCAAATTTGAAATTCATTCTCAAACATCCTAAGTTGCCACTTGTTTGATCCATTTGGTCTACCCATCTTAATATTGCACTTCTATGTACCCTTGATCATAAAGGCCTTGACCCATATTATTTATTCAACTTCTATAATTGATATATCTTGCTCGTGTATCCCATTCATCGAGATGCATTTTGATATTAATCCTCTTTGTTACATAACTATCTTTTGCGGGGGAGGAATCAATTGGGAAAATTAACTTTATTTTTGGCCAACCAAAATTTTCCAACACATACATTTTTGAGTTTCTATCCAAAGTTTTTTTAGTAGTGGTTTTTTGTTAAATTTTCCTTGATATTTTTATGCCATGATTGGAACATTTTTGTCCAAGAATACATAATGTCTAAAGAAACTCCAAGTTCTAAGAATGTGTATTGCTAAACATGCCTAGTGTATTCACATTTTAGAAAGAGATGGGGCATTGAGTATTCTTCCTTAGAACATAGATAACAACTCAAAGGGATACGAATGCCTCTTTCTTTGAGATTTTTAGTTATCAAACCTTCCATGAACCAAAACCGATAGAAATATTTAACCTTTGGAAGGAAATTCCCTTTCCATGTTTATTTGAAAATAATGGATTTTGTAAGTTGAATTTGCTTTGTTATCTTGAATTGATAGCCTTTTTTTACAGTATACAACCTTGCCAATGATCTTTATCCTCTATTGTCTCATATTTCTTTGTTAATAAGAGTTTCTCCACTTAATCTGTCAAGAAGGAATTGACATTGATATCCTATATGTGCCAATAGGTTTGGTTAGTTCCACCCCTTTCACATACTATATGTTGATTATCCCCAATATAAAATGTCTCCCAGGGTGTTATAAGTATTCCTGTGTAACCATTGTTTTAAATAATCTAGTTCATGACAAAGAGATAAAGGTGACTTTCTCATGATATAATTATCCCACATATTGATTCGATCCCATTTATAGATAATTGATGCTTAATGAGAGGAGCTTCTACTTTGGACATCTTCCATATGGGGGATCCTTTTACCTATGTAATTAAAATAGCTAGGCACCATAGCATGGAGGATTGTAGATTTTTTTGCGGGTAACTGACTTCCACCATGTTTTCCCTTAGAAACCAACCACACCATAGCATGGAGGATTGTCGATTTTTTTGTGGGTAATTGACTTCCACCACGTTTTCCCTCAAAAACCAACCACCGCACAATATTGGATCCCAAAGCTATGTTCATAATTTATGGGTCTTTTATTTCAATCCCTTTTCATTCCATTAATGCTCTAAACATTCTCCAATTGAGTAAATGAAACTTCTTGGTATTATTTTTTCCCCCTTGCCAAGGAAATTTCAAATAGCCTTCCCTATTTTTTTCATTATGCTTGAAGGTGATAATAATGTCGATGCTTGAAAAAGGTGCATTGTTGAGGGGATTGATTTGATGAGGATAATTCTTCTATTCGAGTTCAACCATTGGTCTCTCCACTGGTGCATTTTATTTTGGATGTTTTTTATCATAGGAAACCAGTCTGAATTATCAGTGGACTTGAGAGCTACATGCATTCCTAGATACTTGAAGTATGACCATTGTTCTACACATGAAAATTCCAAAGATCTAGTAATAGAGTGAAGGAGAGGGGAGGGGGTATTCCAATATTAGATGTTACTTTTCCATTTATTGATGACTCCACCTAATTAATTGGAATAATAATCTAGGGATCCCTTGAAATGATCAATAATTGTAGTTGATTCCCCCCCTACTAGAAGGTTGTCATCTGTAAATTATGATTAATTTACTAGTTTGATCCCCTTGACCAATAATATTCCTAGGATATTTATAGAAGTTGTATCTTTCTCTATCCTTATACTAAGATAATTTTCCATGATAACAAAAAGCACAAGGGAAAGGGGTCACCCCTACCTTATACCCCTCCTACTTTGGAAAAAAGTAGTGGATCAACCATTGACAAGGGGAGTTATCCAAGGGAATCCTAAGAAAGATTTTACCCAATTTATAAAATATTCATCAAATATAAAGTTTCTCATGACAATATAAAGAAATTATTGATGTACTTGGTCAAATGCATTGCCCATATTAGTTTTGACTATCATCCCTTTTTCTTTATTATCTATGCTATAATTGATTTCCTTCTATGTAACAAGAAAATGTTGTCTATAATCTATCTTTTATGCACAAAACCTCATTGATTTTTAGAAATAATATTTGGGAGAATATTTTTCAGTCTGTTAGTGTTGGCCCTTGACCAATTTTTGAGGATTCTTGGTCATGTTAGACCTATTTTTGGGACTTCGATAGGCTTTCGAAGGCAGAGTGAAATACAAAGCAGAGATCACGGGATCTCGACCCCTTTTAGGGCCCTTTTGGGATTTTGGATTATGTAGTGGGTATGGGAATGTCGTCCCATGGGTTCACCCATCCTTAGGCCTATTTTGTATGTATAAATATACGCTAAGTCGATGTAGTGAAGAGAGAAGAGATGGTTGAGTGCTAGAGTTGGATCTGTGTGATCAAGAGTTGTAAGTGCTTTGGTGCATATTGTGTGAGACTTGCAGAGCTAAGTGCAAGTCATTGTAAGAGACTGTAGAAGGCTATGTGCTTAGATCTACTCAGGGAAGGAGGGTCTAGCGAGCTGCGTAGATCTCATGTCCTCTATGGAGTAGAGTTTTTGAGTCTCTATGCATGTAACCTATTGAAGAAGCTAATAAAGAAGACAAAGAGTTGGTGGACGTAGCCCCGGGGTGGGAGTGAACCACGTACATGTTGTGTTGCTCTGCTTTGTGTGATGTGTTGATGTGTTATATGTTAATGTGCTTAGTGATTTAATATAGATGAATGATCTGTCAATGCTTAATGCTTAATAATATGGATGGATGTTAGATCTGACTTACATACATGTGCTTAGTGCTTGAATCTATTAAGATCTAATCTTTTTTGTCATGCTAAGTGTTGTTAGATGCTAGATCTGGTTGAATATTGTGATGCTCTGTGATTAGGGTTTAATTGTGATGTAACTAAGAATCATATCTTGATGAATGTTAACTGCTAAGTGCTCTATTAAGTATTAGAATTGCAGATCTGTGTCCCAGATAAGGTTGCAGACATCTGAGTCCTGCAACCAGCCCTGCCTCTACCTCGGGTGAGACTTCATATGCTTCGAAGGTGTTTCTGAAAGGGTAGGTAGTTAGGGTTTTTTGGGTGCGCTCTTGAGCATTGAACCCTGGGTCTGCCCCTGTGCCAATAGTTGGCGATAATTTTTGTCAAAACTTTGTACGAATAATTTCACAATGAAATAGGATGAAAGTTGGAAAATTTAGACATGTTACTTTCTTTGGGGATTAAAGGAAGGAAGGAAGAGATGGTATTGCAACCTACCTTAGGTTTTCTCCTTGCATATTAACATCCTATAAATATCATACTTAATTAGGATCCAAAATGATCCAAAGAAGTGCATAGAGAAATCATAAGAGCCCATGTATTTATCTGGATCCAAACTCCATATGGCCTCTATTACCTATTCTTTTTCTTCTCTTTATTTAGGTTCATATTATCATTGTGATATACTAGAAGAGTTATCCATTGAGTCATAAGTTGAATTTATGCCAAACATTCCTCCTCTTCAATGCTCAAATGCATCCTTCTTTATTTCTTGATAGTATGGGATCTTCTCCACATTTTCTTTAAATATTTCTTTTACATTATTCTAGATCTGTCTTGCCATGATTTATTGTAAAAAAAGAAAGTATTTTTGTCTTTGAAATTAATCCATAAAATGCAAGACTTCATTCTCCAATTCTCTTCCTCTCTCCTACATGATGTATGTATTCTCCCACATAAAGTGTTTTCTTCTACTAGTTGAGTATGTGATTCTTCTGACTTCTTCATTCTTTCTTGCAAATATTCAAGTTGAAGGGAGATGGATTTTATCTCAAATGAAGGATCCTTGTATTGAATTTTGGCCCACTCCTTAAGCCCACTTTTGAATACTTGCAATTTTTCTTCCTAAAGGTAGAATGAAAATCTTTGTACAAGCTTGCTCAATCTTTCCAATATTATATCCATAATAGACTTATCCTACAACTAGAGAGGATTGAACCTGAAGGGGAGAGAACCATAGTATGGATTTTTTCATAGAAAAAGAGATATTGTCTTGTGGTCTGAGATCCCAAAGGGAATGATGCATGATTTTATTTATAGGTTGTCAAGAAACAAATCATTATTTATTAGGAATCGATCCAATCAAGCCACTATGTGACCAAGGCCCATTCATCAATTTGTATAGGTGTAGTTCCCTCATTTTGGATTGATATCTGCTAGATCCTAGTTTTAGGTAAATTCTTCTACATTTTCTTTGGATTGATCCATGATTGATCTTCCACATCTTTTTTCTTCTAGCCCCAAGACCAAATTGAAACCCCTTACTAACATACATTGTTGTATTGTAATTTCTTCCTTCATAATAGATATAGTTTTCCAAAATTTGACCTTTTCTCTGTAGACCATCAATGCATAGATGTTGAAGAGGAATGTTTTCTTCTCGGTGATGATATGAGTCAACTTTGTATATATATATTGCTAAGCTATTTTTTCTTGATTTAGCTTGAACAAGTTTGATTCCATAATGTACATATTCCTCCAGATGTTCCCCTGGAGCTTACTACTATCCCTTGGATTTGCTTCCAAATTTTTTTTCTTGATTCTATTGCTTCAACTTCTTCTAGTTGAGTTTTTTGGATGAAGAGAATGACTAGGATATTTGATTTTACTAGATCTTTCATTTCTTCAAGTTTTGACTTGTTTCCCAACCCCCTACAATTCTAGGAGACAATATTCATTATTTCACTAGAGGGGGATTTGTGCTTCCACCTTGCTACCCTTTCGGTGGACCTCTAATTACTGATCTTCTAATTTCCTAGAGATTTATTATTGCATCTAAAGATATTTCAAAAGTAGCATGGACTCCCATGCCATTTTCTTTATTTCTTTCCTCCTCTATAATTTATTTTGTTGGATTACGTCCAACTTTCTTGGGAAGGTGTTTGTATTTTGCATCATCTTTGTCATGTTGTTTTTGGGATTTTTTCCTAGTGATGAATCCACTAGAATGGGGTAGATATTTTTCCGAGACTGGATCCATTTCTTCTTGCCAATTTGGAAGGTCAATTTTAGGATAAATAAGGGATTATACTTGTGAATATGTATAAATGGGAGGAACAAAATCTCGGGGACTAATGATTGGGATGGAAGGGATTGACGACTTTGGGGGAGATGAAATGAAGGATCTGTTCTTGGAGAGGAGATATGAACCTGATTTCAAGGAGCATTTGCCTTGGAGGTATTAGGATTGATTGTAGAGGGATATGCTTCTATTTGTGAAAGAATTTCATGCCTAATTGTTGAAGGATTCATCTTACTTTTCTGAGAGGCATTATTAGAAGGAGAAAATTGTTTGGGACTAATTTTCTTCTTGACTATATGCCATTAGTCTTGTTTTTTTATAGGATCTTGTAATGGATATTTTTTGCAATCCTTTATAAAGTGGCCATATTTATGACAATTTTTTTTATTTGAAAGGAAATTATTCATAGTCCAATTTTTGCACATGCCTCCAATTGTCTACATTTAATTGAATGGCCTTGAGGAGCCCTTTTTCCAAATCAACTTCCACACAGATTCTTGTGCATGCAAATATTCAAACTTTTGGTTCTTCTTTATCTATGTATTTTCCAAGAGAGTTACCTATCATTCTCAATGCATCTTCATTCTAGTAGTGAAGTGTTAGATGGGGTAAGTGAACCCAAATAGGGATTGTTAATGGAATAATGACTTTTGGATCAAAATTAGGTTTCCATTGGTTAAGGTACATACAAATTGATCCCATTAATTAAGGTCCATTTTTTAAGATGATATCATATCCTCTTTCTTTTCAAACAAGAAAGCATAAAACCCTCAACCAGAGATATAGTAAGAAATATTTCCTTAAATTGTAGCAATCCAATTCTTCTACATCCAAATGTTTATTGAATGAGGAGATGGCCAAATACCCATAAATTTTCTAATGAGGATTTTTTTTTCCAAATCCAAATCCATATGATGGGATGACTTAGCAAGGAGATATACTTCTAGAATCTCATTGATATTTTTCACAAATCAAGTAGGTTGTGTTTTAGACACCAATTTCCCTAAAGAAGTGACAAGGGACTGAAAGGAATTCCCTTTGACTTTAGGAGGTGTTAGAGGGCCCCCTCCCAGATTGAGATCCATATATTATATAGAGAAAACGATAGC
>ML816062.1:0-28238 GCA_009831015.1 Picea engelmannii | reverse complement strand
TTATTATTAATACTTGATGTTCATAACCTTCTTAAAACAAATTGTTGGATTAGTTACAAAAAGGGTGATTGATAATATATGTCAATCAACTTGCAATAACCACATTATATGCAATATGTGTGTTTGTTTGTCCTCTTACTCCTCCTCTATAGGACATGTTGTGTGTGGGAGCATGTGTGATAACAAACAATCAAATATATCAAATACATCATGTTTAACATGTAATAATAGTTCTTATGACTTTGAGATCTCCTCATGTTAATATACATGTTTATAATAGTAAAAATACTAATAGATAAATATGATGGACACTTTGAATACCACGAGACTCAACAGCATGAGACTCAACATGGTATTGAAAAAATTAGAAATACAAATAAGAATAATGGAAAACATAATAACATTAATTGACACAATAAAACAATATTAAGAACTAGATCCCAACATAACGATAAGTTTGCTACTATGTCATTTGCAAAATTTAAGACTAATATTCCACCACTATACGTGAGCATGAATTGTTAATTTACATGTACCTAACATGAACTATCATTTTGAGATTCAATGTGAAATCATGATTGACCCATAAATGATTTGCTTATAGCTATTATATTTCACCAACACGGAACCTTGTCACAATTTATACAATCCTACAATTCCTATAAGGATTTTTCTTGGACTAAGATGCAAGCCTCAATAGTAATCATCTATGGCCACTCATCCTTCGACAAAATTGCTATGAAGGTTTCCATGCCATTACTAGCTCCACTTAATAAACCAAGGATTGATATGACTCATACCATGTTTTCCAGGTGCTCTTCTCCATTCCAATTAAATTTAAAATTTTGTATCACTAAAATTAACTCATTAATGTAGGCATGATATGGCCATTAATGCATTCATAACACTATTGAAAAATATTTTTAAAAAATGGAAATCATGTTTATCCTTCAACCAAGAACAGTCATACAACCATGTTACAAATATTCTTATCATTAAAATATGCTTCAATCATTCCTATCATTATACCATGATTCAATCATAATCCAAGTTACACCAAGATCATAAACCAAGATATAATTCCATGTTAAAAGTTCAAGTATTAATGTTGTGGTTTATGTGAGAGATTATGCATGAGACAAAATTAAAACAATGGATGACAAATCAAATATTGTGATGGTACACTCTTAGTATTACAACCAATTAAACCAATAAAAAAACACCCACACATGGTTCAAGGAGGAAGAGCAACCCTATGGAGAAGAGGCAAGCTATAACATTGGATGTATGGCTCTTACGACCCCCAGTTTTTCAAGAACGACTTGTACAACCCGTGGGATGATTTTTTCTAGCATTTGGGTTGTGTATGGGCTCTTAAAAGTCTAAAGGAAACAAATTAATCTCTTAAAAACTATAGGATAACTTGTGGTAGCCATGAAAAACAATAGTGACATTTTTCTCTTTTTCCAACAACCAATTAAACAATAAATTGGAAATTGGAAATTCTCTACAATAGTGCAACAACCATATTGTATGATCCATTGATATTGCATATTAGATATAAACCAATGGTGTGAATTCTAAAGTTGTTGGTCTTCTTTAACAACCAAGAGGAATGAATACATGAAGAAAAACTAAAGTCATTTTTTTGTTAAACGAAACTTCACACCATTAAAATTACTAGACAACCATCATAATATAGAGTAGCTTCATTTAATACTTATAGATAGAAAAATAACACAACAAATAGAGATCTTCATCACACAAGAACTCAATGTTTACCTTGGAAACCCAAATGGGAATACCAACATTAAATTGGCTTCGTCCATGCTCTTTATTCCTTGGAAATGTGAAGGTTACAGTACCCTTGGTCTCTCCGGTCCATTATTAGTCTTCACATGGGAATTTGGGCAAAAAATCCTCTTCTTTTGAGGTTTAGGAGTGAATTGGAGAATAACTTAGATAGGGGGTTAGTTGGAAGGTTATGTGTCCCCAACTCTTTAGCTTCTCCGAGCTCAAACTTGGATTCCCATCTTTTTTATTTTTTTGTCAATTGCATTAGAGAAATAATGTCTCGTGTTTTTCTTTTTTTACATGCACATTTTCTTTCTTTATTCTATTTTAAAAAAATGTTTTATTTTAATTCATTTACATTCCTCATGCTTTCATTGAGGGTAGTATATCAATTTAGGTGTTGAAACATGTTGGGATGGTATGGGTCCCTTCATGCCATCAACTCTTTCTCCCACCTTGTCCAAAGCCTCAAACCTTGCTTGTGCCAATCCTCATAGAACTTGAGCCAATAGCCAATTTTTTCATGTGGATCCAATTTGGATCACACATCCCCATTTGGAGGATTTTTTCCCCCAAAATATTCCAAGGATAGGTGATGGAACTTGCTTGTGATTTGGTTCCTCTCAAACCATTTTTATTTCTTAGATATTTTCCCTTGAGGCCAATCAACAAGATTTTTCGATGTCCTCTGTGATTTATCAATTCTTTTCACTGAAAAATTGTGTATTCCTTAAATTCTTGAAGGGAATGTGGTGAAAAATCAAAGAAACCTTCACTATTAATAGTGGATTTCTTTTATTAAGAGAGAGTAATGAAGTGCTCGAAGAGATTCACTTCCCTATGCAACTAGGATTTACCCTAGTTTCCTCTCAATCATAGGAAAGGAAGATGTTGTCACTACTAAGCAAGGAGAAGTTGATAGAATCCATGATTTGTTGGTGATTTGAGTGGATATTAGATGTTGGACACCACTGGAAACGACACTACCATTTTACAGAGGATTGAAAGGGTCATCACTTGAATTCAAGTAGATCCACCATCAAATGCTACTGGAGAAGATGTTGCCACATTTTCTTGCAGGGATTGGGGTCATAATTCATTATGGGAGATTCCTTAAGGGAGATCAAGGTGTTTAAATCCATAGTTTGATATTTGAACCCAAGAAAATAGACTCAACCTCAAAAATAATTATTTTTAAAATTGTTGGATGCCATCCCCTAGCTAGATCTCTTGTCTTCGGAGCAAAGAAAGAAAGCGTTCATTTTTTCTAAGTGTGCTTTGGTTGGAAATTTTACAGGCCTCTAGCCCAGCCCAAAAGTGATGGAAATATAGGTAGCAGAGGAATGGTAATATATTTTTCCTCTGACCATGGTTATTATTTCTTTCTCCTTCTAAATAAGGAAGAGAGGGATCTAATCTTTAGATTTGGTCGATACTTTATGGGATCTAGGGAAATGTATCTATCCTTGTGGATTTTTTACTTCAATATAGAAAATGAGATTATATCATCCCCAATGTGGGTTGTATTACCCCACATATCACTAATTTTCTAGGATGAGAACCCCCTAAGAGACACTGGAAACAAATTGAATCATTACATTGACCAAGCAGAACCAAAAATAATTATTTATTCTCGTGTGAGAATATGTGTGGAGGTTGATTTGGAGAAGGGACTTCTAGAAGGTTTGAAACTAAATATATATGGATGGAGTCACCACTAATCTCTATATTATAAGAATATTCCATTCAAGTGCATTACATGCCATGCTTATGGACATTTTGCTAAAAAATTTCCAAATATTTAAGAAGGGAAAACTTCTACAAAGAAACAATCAAGAAAGGAGCCAGATTACAAGATAATTCCAAGAATGAACATGAATTATCAATGTAAAGGGACACCTCTCTCAATTCCAACACAAGATGGTCCACCCATTTCAAGCAATAACAATTTTGAATTTATTCAGAATTTAGATGGCTCAATAAATCCTAAAGATATGGAGAAGGAAGTTGAAGAGGAATAGAAAACATATCTCATCTCTAAACTAACTTATCTTGGTAATGGTATAGTCCCATCCCTTAATTATATAGTGGCCAATGCCCAAGAAGAAGAGAAGGAAGAAGAACAAGAGAAGAAAAATGAAGAATATGTTGTTATAGCAAGATTTGCCTCACCCCATGCAACTTGCTCAGAAGGCCTTTTCCATTTCCCTATGTAGACTTGAAGTCCTTTTTTTGCAGTTCCTGGAGCTAAAAATCAAATTTTTCCACATAAGTGCGCCATAATAGCTATACAACATGTGTATACAAAGGTTGCACCATTACAGCCTGTGTACATCAAGTTTTATGCCCAAAATTAAAAAATGGTGTCAGGTTTCCATGTCACGTCACGAGATCCATGATCCTTGACCTTCCATATACTAGAAACATTTTGAATCGTCCCTTCAGTTACATTTGAAGGATATAAATGGGCCATATACAAGCTATGGAAGAGAGCAGAAGAATTCAAATTTGAGAGAAAATTTACTCTGGAGAAATTATTCACTTCATATTGAGTCTGCATCCCTTTGTCCTTTTAAGTTTGAACACATTGTTCAGCCCCCAAGTTATTCCCTCTTTGATGGAGAACCTTTTGTCTCTCTTATATGAGCTTTCCTTTGATGGAGGATTGAAGTGGTGGAGGATCAACTAGAAGGGACTTAGTTTCTCAGTTCCTAGACGTGCCGACATAGAAGTTTGTCATTCATACACTTATGTTGATCATATTTTAATAGAAATACTTTTTTCTCATCCAATTAATGTCTTGCAAATATTTGAATTGTTATTCCATGGGCGTATTTGTTATGAATATTGATGGATTATGTTATCATATGTCCTAACTTTATATATTATCACCATATTCTTGTGTATCTTGGTTGTTGAGGACAAGTTGCAGGTATATAGCTTTGACTCAAGTGCTCAATGGTGGACTTCATTGAACGTCCGGATGAGGTAGGCTCTTTATCTTGTCTTGTTAGCATGTTTGTTTATATAGCATACTTGATATTAGAGTTGATTTTTGCAGTCATTTCTGTCTATTGTGGTTTACCCCATTCCATAGAGTGATTTTCCTCGTAACAGAATTGGAGACCATATTGAGGAGGGAATCTTATTTTCGGGGTTTGGAGTGTTTTTCTCCTTTGATTGCTCTCAATTATCTTGAGTTTTCTTTTTGCCTAATTTCTTGACAGCCAATTTTCATTTTGAGTTTGAGTTTCTTGGCCTTATCCTTAATCTGGCAGTGTTTTAATACACATACATGGTTTTTCCCTTGACAAACACATACATACGCGAGATGTCGTTCTATAGGGTGTGTACATACGCAGTTTTTTTCTTAAACAGTCGCGTACATCATCCTTGTTTGCTTGATTGTTGAGTTTGGTGTTTGTTCAGTAAGTTTTGATGGTTGTTGAGTCTTCTTGGGTGTCTTTCATGACTGTTAAGTGCCTACAGAGTGATAGGAAACCTTTCATTGGTTGAATTTTCCAGTAGTTTTTCTTTCTCATAATCTTTTTCATTGGTTGTCCTTGCATCTTGGGTTGGGTGTTTTCTTCTTGATATCCTGTGTGGTTTGTATCTTTTTTCTTACAGTAGGGTTTATATATCAAGTTGTTGACCAGTCCTTGCATTTTCATTTCTTTATATTGAAAATACAAAAAATATACATTTTTCATTATGGCATTTGATATTTTGGGTTCTTATTATTGATCTTGATACATGTATGGAAAGATTGCATCTTATTTGAAATTACATAGTTGAATTGAAAGTTGCATTTTTTAAAGCTTATCATTTATTGAGAATTGAAGTTAGGAATTTGCATTATATTCATATTCATTTCTTTCACTTGTTGAGTCATAACATCATCAGTTTCATGACCACATCTTTTGAGTAAAAAAAGCCACTAAAAATAACGTTGATAAATTTAAAATTGATTAGAAACGATTTTATTTTTCAGGGTCCACAAACTAGCTTAAGATTTAGAGCCTTGGAATAGGATTTTGTAAGTAAACTTATCCAAGGCTATTAAACTCAACATATGTGTCTGACTAAGGGAGTGGTGAAATCCATTGTATAATTGGAGATGTCAAGAGGCTCTGCTCATGCCAGAGTTAAGCACAATGGCGCGTGAAGTTGGTTGAAGATATATCCCTATAATACCTTCTTAGCGTCAGAGATATTTCTCGGGATCTATTCATATCTGGGGGTCTTTCTAGTGCCTTTACCTCTATGAGAGGTGGTTCTTTCAATATTTTAGGCTTTTTTACCCTGCCCATATGGTGGACCTGACTTACAATGGTTCACCTGCGCATTGGTTATATCGTGGTGGCTTTAGTTTCTTGACATAGGTATCCACATAGGTTACTTGCAGGGGTTATTCTGCAAGTAACCTAGGTCATATAAGGGTTGGAAAACACAGATCCTTTATGGAGGATTACCTCTCTGGGGGGATTTGATCGACTACATTGCTAAGCCCACGAGGGCCCTTATAACTAGTTCTAATACCTATGATCTATTGAAGGGAGTCTCGGGCCCCTCTTGGGCGAGGCATACCTACTTTAGGCAGGGAGGCCCCTTTCAACCACTTTATCCTTCTTATGTGCATATTGTCCTTTTTTGTTTATTTTGGTGTGTTCTTTGATTTTTATTTGGCCTTAGGATTCTTTTTTATATCTCAAGTATTGATTCATCGTGGAGCCAGACCATCTTCCTCGCAGGTCTCGTCATTTTTTGAAATTACCATTTCATCTAGATTATTTTCCTTCTAAAAGGCGTAAAGTTATCAACCGTGGTACACACACCTCCACCTACCAGACTTGTGGTCATACAAGTATGATTACTGAGTCGAGTCAGAAATATATTGGGAGTCCTTTGACTCCCATACCTACTATGGTTAATGGTACTCCTTCTACGCCTTCGACCACTACGGTTGTAGTGTCGGAGGTTCCCATCATCACTCTTGTTCGACCTTTAGTTAATACTCAACCCATTGTAACGAACCCTTTTGGGTCTCTTTTTAGTTGTTGGGCTACAATACTCAGTCCATCCCTTCAGTCTCTATCCCTTTCTCTTATGGTATGACGAATTTCACATCGCAATTTTCATCCTCCATTCCAACATCTAATCTAGATCCAAATATTGGACTTGGAGGCATGGCTCCTCTACATATTCCACTCTCATTTGGTGGTGCTCATATTCCCCAAACGAATCCTACAATTGAAAGCCTACCTCACCCCAAGTCTGATCCTAGTTTTATTGTTCCTGGATGGAATAATCAACCAGGCAGACAAGCTATTGCTTATGTTCCATCCTTTAAAACTACTTCCTCCACACTAATTCCGACCAACACGTTTGGCATGACGAATCCACCTCTATCCTCTAGATTTCCACACAGGGGAGGTCGGTTTCATACTTTGGGCAACCCACAACCTGGATCCACTCTGGTTAGGAGAAATATTTACAACTCTCATCATAACATTCCTACTAGAATGGTGCCCAACCAACCCCTTATGAATCAGTTTCAAGGGGGGTTTTACAATCCCGGACAGGGTCATGGTGTATACCAAAACCCTATATGGGTTTTGATTCCCCAACATCAATATTTCTCGGGAGCTTGGGGCTATATGTTGCAACCCCATCTCCCTTTTTTGGACACACTCAATTTTTCAGACTTATCAAGATTAATGAATGACCTGGTGCGTCTTGAATCGACATGGCCCCCCGTGCCCACCAAGATTCCTTCGGATATTCTGAAATTCGAGGGCAAGACTAGTGAGAATCCTGGTGATCACATCACTACTTTTCATCTTTGGTGCTCGTCCAATTCCCTTAACGATGATTTTATTCATTTAATATTGTTTCAACACACCCTCACGGGGGTTGTGGAAAAATGGTACATAGAGCTACCAGGGGAACCTAACGGAATTTTAATCAGATGGTTTTAGTATTCCTCAATGACGTCCAATTGTCGGTTCATTACAATGTTGACATAGAACTTTTTTCGACCCTCTACTAGGACAAATCCACCCATATCTTAGATCACATCCAAGAGTGGTGTAGACAAAAGAGGTTGATCAAATCCTACATTCCTCTAGAGTTCCTATTGTAATGGTTTCTTAAGTCTTTATTGCCTTATATTTTGAAGGATGTCTCTACATCTAGGGTAACATCTAAAGAGGAAGTGATTTTCAAATCCCAACAGTTATATATCATATATGCTCAGTCTAGGATGTTATATGAAATTCTTCCTAACGCACCGAGGTCAAATTATGACCCTAGGAAAAATCTTAGGCCTCATGCCGATGAAATTATAGGCTCCACAAATGTTACATATATAGACTTGGTGGCAAGCCAGTTGAAAGAATTGTCTCTAGTCCATTCAATAGGAGGAAAAGCTTTGTCTATGTCCTCCACTCCCACTTAGTCGGCGAATGTACATTCTGTGCAGTTGTCGACCAACCTGAATGGTAACCAACAACCAAGAGGGAATAAAAAGAAATGACATGGTAATAATTGTAAGGTTGGGAGGAATGATGATAAACACAAGGACAATGCTAAAAATGATAAATAGAAGGTTAATGTTGGTGAGGGAATGAAAGAGAAGAGAAAGGTGAAATTCTCTTGTAAGCTTTCTATTGATGATCACCTTACCCACTTGTTCCCCAAACGTGAGGAAGCTATGAGGCTCTTATATCTACCACCCACTATGCTGACTAATCCTTTTTCACATAATCAAAGCATGGCCTCAATCTCCTCTAATTCTGGAAATGCAGTGAGTGGGATTCAAAACCCATCGACACATGAAGGTGACCATCTATGCATAAATATGGTCAAGTCTCAAATTAATGTAGCCACTTGGTCTCGCAATTACAGTTCTTCATAGGATGTTCCAGGTCTAGAGTCCCCCCCTCCTTTAGAGATGCCTTTACAGATCGAAAATCCAAAGAGTCTGCCTCGTATTCCGAAAGGAGTAATTAAACACTCTACCCACAACCCTAATGTTAGAGCTTCCCAGAACTACTCTATTGTTGAGGAGCTGGGTCAAACCCCTTACGCGATGTCGGCTTTGAAGGTACTACAGATGTGTCTTTCATAGAGGAATGCCTTGTTATCTATGTTAGGAGCTCTAGACCCCAGTGGCTCTAAGTTTATCAAGTTTGATGGATGTTAATCCTCACTTTCCTTACCATGTGGCCTTTCAAATCCATATGGATTACTCAAAGTATAACATCAAACATATTTTTATTGATGAAGGCGTTGCAACGTGCATGATGTCCCTAACCTGTTGGAAATCCATTGGCTCTTCGACCCTCTCTCAATCTTTGACCATGTTGACCACATTTGATGGTCATTCGTTCTATCCCCACAATATTCTTCCTACCTTTATATTCCAATTAGGTGGAAAGACAGTGGATGTGGATTTCGAGGTGGTTGATGTACCCCTTGACTATAACTTATTACTAGGTCTTAAATGTACTTATTCTATGATGGAAGTCGTATCGTCCATTTTATCTACTTTATGCTTTCCTCACCAAGGTAAAATTGTGATGATCAATCAATTATCCTTTGCGCATGCTAGTCCTAATGCATTAGTTCGACCTTTGATCCCCATGATCGATAATTCTCAGCCGACAACTGAGGATATTGGTGTCGGAATGTATTCCTCCCTTATGGGTACCTTTGATTTCATGGCACCAATTCATCACATTTATTCCATGTCTAGTAGGTATGCTTTGCCAATGAGGTTTGTTCCTTTCCTCACTTCCTATTTTAACGATCCTTGGACCCTATCTTCCCTGGCCTTGTCTTGTGAGGTTCAGTCACATATTGGAATGGAAATGCCACTGTCGGTGGCAGAGATAGCGTATTAGGTTGTTCTCGACTCTAATGTCAACCCAGATCTTGTCTCCTCACAGACAGATGAGGAGGATCATGTTCTTCAACCCATATGGGCCACTTCATCGTCTTGCTCACATGATTTCCTCGATGATAATTTACCTTCGGATGACACAATCGTAGAGGCCATGGGATGATATGCATCATCGCTCTTACTTCCTCCCAAATCTTGTTAGGATCAAACAAGATGATTTTAGATCTACCTTGAGTGAGATAGTCAATCACATCGTAGTTCCACTAGATACACATGACATTTATATCGAAGGGAACATGGTGAGTATTTCTCTCACCATCACGATCGACATCTCTCATATTCCTGGTAAAATTGAAAATGTATGTATTGGTGCAGATTGTTTTCCTAAAGAAATTCAGACCTACACTGAGCTCTACAAAGAATTTTTTGATGTATTCACTTTTCCATATGAATAGATGTCAGGAATTGAACCTCGCATTGTCGAACATGAAATTAAAACCTACCCAGATGTTAAACTCATTAGGAAATGACTTAGATATGTCAATCCTAGGAATGCCCTTGCTATTAAGGCAGAGGTGGAGAAATTTCTTAATGCATGTTTTGTCTACCCAGTTCCCTTGACTGAATGGGTATCCAACCTCGTTCCCATGAATAAGAAGCAAGGAATCATCTGTGTGTGTATGGATTTTCGAGACCTGAATAAGGCATGTCCTAAAGAAAACTTCTTAACACCTTTCATTTATCAAATTCTCGATGAGTGTGCAGGAAGAGAGGTTTTTTCTTTTATGCATGGATTTTCAAGATACAAGCAAATTCATATTAAACCTGAGGATCAACATAAGACGACATTTATTTTTCCTTGGGTTACTTTCGCATACGGTAAAATTCCTTTCGGACTTAAAAATTCTAGAGCAACCTTCCAATGAGCCATGACCTTTTCTTTTCATGATCTCAAGAATATAGTTGAATCCTACCTCGATGATCTCCCTACTCACTCTTGCAAGAGAGTGGATCAATCTACCCACCTTCGGCTAGTTTTTGAGAGATGTTGTTATTATCACATCTGTTTAAACCCTCGTAAGTGCATATTTTGCATTAGGTCAAGTCGTATTTTAGGATTCTTAGTCTCTAATACTGGGATCATGGTGGATCCTTTAAATTTTGAGGTAATAATTCTATTGCCTCCCCCATGCAACATTCGTCAGCTTCAAGGTTTACAAGAAAAAGATAACTTCTTAGGTCGGTTTATAGTAAACTATGCCAATATTACTAAGGGTTTCATGTGTCTCTTGAATAAGGACACTCCATTTATATGGGATGAGTGAGCCCAGGAATCCTTTGATGCTCTTAAGAAATCCTTGGTATCGAAGGATTTATTGAATCCTCTAGACTACAGTAGATATTAATTGCTTTATATCGCCACATCCGAAGGGATGGTTGGTATGGTTTTAGTTGAGGAGGATGATGAGATCCATGAGAACATTGTTTATTTTCTTAGTCGAAACTTAGTTGGCCCTGAACTCAAGTACTCTCATGTTGAGAATCTATCCTTGGATGTCATACACGTCGTTCAAATATTATAACACTAAATATTGCTTTACAAAACTATCATAGTTGTTGACATCAATCCATTTCAATACATCCTTACTAGGTGTATCATAGGGGGGAAATATAATAAATGGATTTTCATATTGCAAGAGTTTGATCTCGATTTTGCTTCGGTAAATTCCAAGAAATCGCTAGTTTTTTCTGAGTTAATATTGGACTCCCCTCGATTAGATGAGGACATTATTCATGTTGATTCATTTGCGTATGAACACATTTTCTTTATCTCGTCATCGGAACCATGGTATGGAGACATTTTGATCTATATTCAAACCTTGAAGTTCTCTCAACATATTTCAAAAGACAATTGATGATGTATATGATATCAAGCTAAAAAATACCTTATTGTCGACAACACTTTGTATCATCGAGGCATAGATAATATCTTTCATCGTTGCTTGACTCACAAGAAGGCTGAGTCCATTCTTAATGATTGTCACAGTGGGGCTTGTGGTGGTCATCTATTTGGGCTTGTGACAGCCCAAAAGATATTGCGAGATAGTTATTTTTGGTCATCTATTTTTAAAGATTGTGTCGAAGCGGTCAAGAAGTGTCACCCTTTCCAGGTGTCCACTTGGAATATGCGCTCGCATCCATCCCCTCTTCACCTGGTCATCATTGTCGGTCCCTTCACCAAGTGGGGGGTGGATTTCTTGGATTGCATCCCAACTTCATCTAGGGGGCATCAACATATTATCGTGGTCGTAGACTACTTTACTAAGTGGGCCAAGGCAATGCCTACAATTAAATCTGATGGCAATATTGTTGCATTTTTCGTGTTCAATCAAATTATATCCCGGTTCGAAATCCTGAGTGAGATTGGGATTGATCATGGCAATCTCTTTTAGAATGAATGATGAAATAATTAGCATCGAAACTAGGGGTTTAAACATGGTCATTCTTCCCCTTACTATACCTAGGAAAAGGGACAAGTGGAGTTTGTGAACAAGTCTCTCAAGACCATTTTGCAGAAACCTATTAGCCAGAGAAAATATGATTGGCATCTCATGCTTTACCCTACGCTTTGGGCATACCAAACCTCGGTTAAGACTTCCACTGGTTTTTCTCCTTTTTAGTTAGTACATGGTGTGGAGTCGATCCTACCTATTGAATATGGAATCCCTTCTTTTAGACTAGCAGTTAAGCTCCTGCCTGACACTTTCAATCTCAAAGAATGCCTTGTACACCTAGAGAGCCTATATGAGAAGCTTCGAGATGCCTCTACGACTATCGAAGTTAATAAACGATATGTTAAGGTCCAGTATGATAATTTTGTCTGTCCTTGATGGTATGTTGAGGTTGACTTGGTCCTCTTGTATGACCAAGCCAAAGAACCACTTGGGGCAGGCAAGTTCAACCCCATGTGGCACGGTCCTTATATCATGTGATGTGTCTTAAAAAGGGGAGCCTACGAATTAGAATATTATGAAGGGAATATGTTGGCTGAGCCCATAAATGGGCTCTACTTGAAAATATATTACGCTTGAGCCCCAAGCTTGGGCGTAACTCTTTGTATACTAGTGTATCTTAGTGTATATATATATTCCCATTTTGTCATCGACTTGCTTATTGATTTTTCCCTTGGTTGGGAGATGTCAATGAAGTCTTTATTTTACTTAGGATTCACAGATGGTGCCATTCATCATACATGGAACTTGGATTCCATCGCTTGGGTTGTTTACTCACCCAAGGGTAAACTGGTGTCTTCATGTGGTGTTTGTCTAGGGCCATCAATGAATAATGTGGCTGAATATAGCGTCTTTATCGAGATTTTACATGATGCCATTTCACATGGTATTCATTCTTTATAATTTTGGCTAGACTCCCAGTTAGTAGTACTTCAGTTGAATGGAAGTTACCGTGTGTGAGACCCTACTCTAGTTCGACGATTCCTATGGGTACGAATTTTGAAATGACATTTCAATTTTATTACTTATAATCACATACCTAGAAGTTCTAATTATGTATCTAATGCATATACTAATTATATTTTAGATTGGAATTTGTCACATAAATAAAGTAAATAAAATGCATTTACCAATGTACACATTGTAATATAAGTAAAGTCGAAGACCAATGTTTTTTACATTTCATTTCTCCAAAACATATGGTGTTATAGTACAAAATTGGGGCTCACACCCTCAAATTATTTATAGATTTGATCAATACAATAACCATGACATCTACTCTTGTAGTTTTGGATGTGTGTCATGATAGTGTGTGTCATGATAGCATACTATGATGTTTGCGAGACGTCATAGGAGTTGCACCCAGGCATGGGGCACACCCACCGCCTGTCGTTGCATCACCTCTTACATATCCTCTACCTAAACCATGGGTATTATGTGCGTCAAATGAGATAGGTTGCCTTGCACATTTTGAAGCACTCTCTCTGAGTCTCCTCTCGTTGGCTCATCCCTCTAGTGCCTCCACTGGTGTCGTGGAAATCCATCTGATCGTCATGGACCCACATATGTGAAACAAATATTTTTTTTTAAACACTTGACATCATCCAAAAATATTTGTGTTTTTTAACTCTTTTAAAAAAATACAAAAAAATGAAATATATTGGAAAATTGTTTCATACCTATGTCTCCATAGGAAGAACCTGGTGGCAATGGCATGTCTAGGTCTCCTCTAAAGTCAATCCCCGCATAAGGGTAGTCCTCCAGGGCTATCACCTATCAGTGCCACCAGAAGAATAACTCCTCGTTGTAGGGGGTCGGTACCCTAAAACCTCCCAACCACCTCATCACCTTGGTCCACCGTGACATGGTTAGATCGAGTGATATATGTGGATCAATCTCGACTCTAGGGCTCAATATTGGAACCTGATCGAAGAAAAAAATACACAAGATAGATGTGGACCTGAAGTTCCACTTCCTACCCTGTTTGCAGTCTGTCAGCTGGCTCTTCATGTTATCCAGTAGTGAGGTGAATCGATCATAAACTATGGGTCATAAGAACTCCATTGAGTAGAAAACCAGTGGCCTTGATTCCTGGTGCAACAAGGCTGACCCCATGATTCATGTGAGTACAAGAACGACAATCTTTAAACTCAGGTTGTTGATCTCCCAAATAGGGAGTTGGCTCCCTACATTTTTTGTTCCTACAACACAGTGAATGGCGATGTAGTCCTCTATGTTCATGCCACTCCCAAAACCCCTGGCTTTGAGGTTCACCACCTCATCCTAATGTGACAACCCTGTAAGAAAGTATATATCCCTGAATTCAATTCTCAATGGTTGTCCATCGAGGTTGAAGGCCTCTTTATCAAGATCCCAAAAGTTCACCAGCATTTGGAGCATCCTAACTTGATCCCTCATCCCTTTTAGAGCCCAAAAATTACAAATCCCACATCTTTTTAATTCTAATTGGGCCCCTAGATCTCTTTCCACTGTAGAAAAAACTTCCTCATGCTCTCTTTCTCTCCATTATAGCACCATCCTGAAAGAAAAATCCAATTTTTGAGTCAAATTCCTTTAAAAAACTAAGTTATGGACTTGTACGTGAGTTGCAGTATACAGAGTCACATATAGGGATGCATATGCATGGTCTATTTTGATAACAGACATGTATAGGGCTACATATACACAACCCGATGATCTACAACCCGCGTATGTTATAACCATAATTTGCACCGGACATACTTACCTGACATCAGGCCATCTCATATGCCTTCTTTGCCAAGCCAATATTGAACAACTCTTCTTAAAACACCCTTTTTAAAGGCACATGCATCCTGCTCCACTACAGCCTATGTGTACACTCTAGCTGACCCACTACAGCCCGGGTGTACCTACGAAAGAACAAAAAATGGAAAGTTGTTGATGGAACAAAAAGTTTTGGGTAAGTTAACTAAACCTTTCGACCATGCATGGCTAATCATTCAACTAAATACCTATCTCCTTCTAGCCTATAAAATAAGGGCTAGGGTCCCATTTGAAAGGAGGAAAAATGATAGTAAAGAAACTCTACCCGAATTTGTATTCCCCTTTGCCCAATATTCTGCAACCATTTTGTGATTTCAATGAAGAAGAGAAGCAAGTGTGTTAGCAGTTGGTGCAAGTAAAAGAGGAGCCCAGGACCAAATTCATGGAGAAGTGGTCATCTTCATCATTGTAAGTTGCTTTAGTGAAGTTAATAATAAAGAAGTACTTTTCCCGTCCCACCATATGAGGTTTTCATTGTTTATTGCGTACATGTTGATTAAATCGCTAACCCATTAATCTGTAGATCAAATGCATGTCAGTTATTTGTTTTTCTTTTGTGAATGTAGGTCAGCCTTGGGAGGAGAGTTGCATTCAAAGAGTGACCAAGCGTGAAGAAGGATCGATACCAAACGCCGGAAATAAGGTATGTTCACTTGATCTTCTTAATTGTGTCTTTGCTTAAGAATAATGGGGATTAGGTCTGGGATGATGATAAAAAGTAGGAATATTTAGGTCTTTTCTACATGCATGATAAAACCCTAAGAGCTAGTCCATAGGGGGATTTCCCACTCACAACATAATTGGCGATCGTATTGGGGAGCTCTCGGGTTTTCTGGGGATACTTTTTGGTAGTTTTAAATTGGTTTCATCACCATTTTTATGAGTTTCTGCAAGAGTCTGAGCTAGTAGGGATTCTGGTCTTCCATACCAGTATTCCCTGATCTCTTTGCTTGGCTACATTTTATTTTCGGGAAGTCACAGAGGTACACGTGGCCTATATAAGGCCTGCATGTGTGTACACATGCCCAACCTTCACACAGCCCGCATGGACACGCTACCCGATGAAGTGACAGTAGTGTGGCTAGGTTCATAAATTTTTTATTAAAGAGGCAGTCATCCCCTTCCCTGTTAGAAGTGATCCTTCTCAGGGGTTTTCTAAAACTCATTATGGTCTTTGTTTTTGTAGTTAGTAGCTTAGGTGCCACCTCAGATTGGTTTTGTTCTATGAAATTTTCCTTGAATTATTTTTCTTTTCTGACAAAGTAATTTGCTGAGTCTTCAAGAGATTCTGGTTCTCAATACCAGTAGTCTCTGCCAGTGCTTGATTGTTTGTCTTTTCATCTTTGAAGAGTTGTAGAGGTACATGTGGCCTGCATAAGGTCTACATGCATGTACACGCACTCTGACCTTACACAACTCACGTGCACACGATGGTTTTTGAACTGTCAGCAGCATGCCTATTGAGAAAATTTTTGTTTTAAGGAGAGGCAATCATCCTTCCTTGTCAAGAGTTATACCTCTCAGGGTTCTTGGTCTCTATCATAGCAGTCGACAACTTAGGTCTGATCACAACAATAGCTTTATTTTTCATTAAAAAAGTTTTCCTCAAAAATTTTCTTTCATAGGGTTATTAGACAAGTGTGAGAGTCTACTTTCATCATCTTGTGTGTTATTGTCAGTAACTCTTTACGATCTGCACTTAGGCCAGAAGTTTTCTTGGTCTTTACTTGTCATCATTTTTCATTTTTTCTTTGCGAGCATTAAATACAAAATAAATCTTTTATTTCTTCGTTTGGTTAAGTAGTTTTTGGCTTGCATTAATAACTAGGAAAAGTTTTGCTTTCATAAATTCTTGGTTGTTTACTTAGGACAATAAGTAGCTCGTAGTCAAGCGAAATCCTATTTTGAGTTTGTTGTTCAAAGATCTTAGGAAAAATAATTTAGTTTGAAAAGTTGATCAAGAATTGTTTCAAGAAGAAGTTATTTTGTTTCCATATTTTTGTTTATCTTTTCTTTCGTCTCTCAAAACATCACTAGTTTCACTTTCATAACCTTTGACTTAAGACAAGCCATAAAAAATTAACAATTAATTAAAATCAACTAGACTTTTATGCTTGTAGGGTCCATCAACTAGTCTAGGCTAGAGCCTTGATGTAGGTTGGAGAGGAAACTCTTCAAGGCTACAAAACATACATAAGAGTATGTGCTAGGGAGTGTTAAAAGTTGAGTATCATCGAAGTTATCCTGGATGCCCCTCTAACACAGGGGCTAAACACGAGGTCACGTGAAAAAAGGTAGCGGAGATAACCCCTCCAAAGCCGGACCAAGTGTAGTGGGGAACGCATATAGAGGGCTTGTTTTGGGATTTCGTCGATTGCATTTTCCACAGATCTTTGTGGGTCTCAAATCCGTTCGAGGTCCTCAGTTGTCTTCCATACCACTTTCTTTTGATACCCTTGATAGGTTCGGGCTTGATACCCTACTCATTGCGGTCCACCCGACTATCGACTATACCCGCCTGGTGACTGTTCACGTGTTGGCAACCTAGTTGCCATTATTTTAGGGACTTACACAGGTGACTACGAGGGTAGACTGTGGTACCTAGGAAAGACATCGGGCCACACTTTGTAGAGTATACCTAGAGGTTGCTTCCATGTTTGACTTTCACCTGCACTGGTAAGTTTCTCTAGTGTTGGTTATTGTAACTGTTCTTCCAAATAGTTTAGTCATTGCTTGTTTTATCTCATAGGGACTTTTTCTAGTGTGTGTTGTTTTTGAACAAATATAAATCCCTAGTGTGTATTTGATATTCTCACACAGTGGAGGATCATGATCTCCATCGGTCATGAAGGCTTCTTTGCCTACCACCGATGACACTGGAGCCACCCCCGCCACTGCTAAGGTGAAATCTAGAGCAACAAGGGTCTTTTGAAGAGACCGGGTCACAGGAAACTGTGTCCGACCAACATCTCGAGGAACCAACCATTTCAGACCTCAGAGTGGAAGCTCTCGATCCACCCGTAACTCCAACCACTGATCTTCCGGCACCCATCATCGTACATATTTATCCTTTCGAGTGTTAGACAGTGTCACATGCAACAATGGAAACAAATGCTGCCACTTCTTCTGGGAATTCTTCTATTCCCACTACGGTTGTCACCACACGGGGTGTTCCACCTCCTAACCCACCATCATTGGTTCGAGCCACCATGGTATCGAATGCATCTACCTCGAGTAGTGGTCTGATCCCGTCTTTGGCGGTGGCCACTACTCCTTCCACACAGAGTGCGACAAGCCCTCCGTTCTCATATGGAATGCCTAGCTCAAGTACAAGCCATGTACTCTCCTACTCCACTTTACAGACTTTAGGTCTGGGGGCAGGGATATCTAATGCTCCTCTGCAAGGACCCATGGAGAGAACTTCATCTCCCTTTAACACTTTCCCTTACGGAGGAGGTCATATCCCTCCTTCGTCCCCTTCACTCAGCGGTACCCACCAGCAATCCATCAGGCTGAATGCACACCATAGTTCATTTGGAGTAGGGAGTCAAGGACCACCTTCTCATAATATGTTGGTAGTTTCAACATCAATTTCTTTGTTCGGTGCATTTGGTAACCACTCTTTCTCGTCAGTTGTTTTCTCGAATGGGGGCAACCCCAGTTACGGACAACCTAATCCTATGCAGGGTATTATTCTTGCATAGGGGGCAAACCCAAGAACTTCTTCCACATCAGGACCTTGAAATTCTTGGCAGGGATCAGTTCCCTCGTCAGGAATGTCGATCTGGGGAAATTATTTTCACAACCAATGGAACCCCGGGAAAGGTGCAGTACCTATTCCCATGGGATCAGCATGGGGCAACCCTTCCTAAAGTCCTCCGAATGTAATGCACTCCCAACTATCTACATCCTATTTCGGGAATCAGTCGATGATGTCTCCTCAAATGAAAAATACGTATGATAGTCATGGCCATGGTTTTTACCAAAACCACGGCCAGCAACCCAACTTTTCCTAACAACATGGTGTCAGTCAAACTCCAGGCCCCTTTTTCCATGGTTATCACCAACAACCCAAACTACCTTTCCTGGCAACCTTACATTTTCCAGACTTAACAAGGTTGTTGAATGACCCTATCTGTCATGATCCGCGTTGGCCCCCTATGCCAATGAAGTTTCCTTCGGACATACCAAAGTTCGAATCCAAGCCTAACGAAGATCCAGGAGATCACGTGACTACTTTTCACCTTTGGTGCTCATCTAATTCATTGAAAGATGAATCCGTACAGTTGTGATTGTTTCAACGTACTCTCATTGGGAGCGTTGTGAAACGGTACATTGAGCTCGACCACTCAAGATACTCTTCCTTTGGCAAATTCGCAATGGCTTTCCCAAACCATTTCCAATTACCTGTGAGATATGATGCTAGCACAGAATTGCTGGCCAATTCTAAACAGACAAAATCATACCATATCTCTGATCACATTCCAGAATGGAGACACCGAAAGAGTTTGATTAAGGTGTCAATCCCACCAGCATTCATGCTTGAGTGGTTCCTTAAGTCTTTGGTCCCGCAGTTATCCAAATACGTCGCAACATTGGGAGTGTTTTCCGAAGAAGATGCAATCATGAGAGCTCAACAGCTTGAGCTAATATATTCTCAGTCTGGTCTACTGTATGAAATCTTTCCAAATGTGCCACGATCAATACTTGATAAAACCAAACAGAGAGTTGGACCACATGCCAATGGTATTTTTGGTTCAGCACAAACAAAGCCCATTGAACAACTGACGAAACAATTGCAGCAATTGTTTATCCAGCATACAGCAGCCAACCAGACTACTTTTCTAGCTGCTCCCCCTACCCAAACGTCAAATGTACATAGTGTGCAATCGAAAAATCCAAAGGCCACCCAGCAGCTTGATGGAAAGAATAAACAATGTAAGAAGGGTAAGGAGGATAAGAAATCCAATAATAATGTTGGCGAGGCCAACATCGTAAAAATGAAGTCAAGGTACCCATGTAATCTGTGCATGGAATACCACCTGAATCATCAATGCCCTCAACTTGCAGAGGCCCAAACGTTATTGTCACAGCAGTAGCCTGTTGTGTTACCAAACCCATTTCAACATGGCCAAAATTTAACTCAAGCCTCTACAAGCATGGAAGGGGGCAGCCAAGGACCCCCTCCATCTTCAAACAATCCTACGTCTACGAATGTCTATATGATGAAAGGTGATGCCTATATATCGAATAGAGCACATGATTACAGCAAGCCAAGCACCTCTGAGAAAGGTAAAGACATTGAAACCCCATCTCTTCCTCTCCAGATCGAGAATACGTTGGGAGAAACCATGACACACATCCCAAAAGGTGCGTTTAAGAAAGATTCTCACAACCCAAATGCAAGGGCCGCCCAGAACTACTATGTGGTGGAGGATTTGTCTCAATCCCCTCGTGCAATGTCTTCTTTGGAAGTCCTCCAAAGCTGCCCTTCCCAGAGAAAGGCTTTGTTAGCCGCCTTAGGATCTGCCAAGACTTATAATCTGAGTATGATCATGCTTGATACGATCGACTTAAAACCTCATCTCCCTTACCACGTAGCGTCCCAGATAGTAGTGGCTTACACCACGAAAAATTTTACTCAGAACATTTTCTGCACGGTGGTTGATGAGGGCACCTCAACATGTGTAATGTCTTTGGCGTGTTGGAAAGCCATTGGCCAGCCCATTTTTTCTCCTTCACGTACTCTTCTTACCACTTTCGATGGTCATTCGTTCCAACCACATGGAATTATCCCCTCTTTTCCCATGCAGTTGGGAGGGAAACCATGTGTGTCGAGGTTGAAGTGGTCAATGCATCTCTCAACTACAATCTCTTGTTAGGGAGGAGTTGGACCTATGTTATGAAAGAATTATTTGCCACAACTTTTCAGGTCTTGTTGTTTCCACAAGAGGGCTGGATTGTGACCATTGATCAGTTGTCTTTCTCCCATCCTGACCCTTCATTGGGGGAATCCACAGTCCCAATGATTGATAACCCTCAACCCGACGTTGTCAACATAGGGGTTGGTTTGTTCCCACCTTTGATGGGTACTTTCAGTTACCCACCTCCTCAAGGCGATGTTAAGTTCATATATGACCACTATAAGGTTGAGGTTTTCCAAGTTTCATCGTTTCGCAAAACTTACTTTAACGATCTATGGATTCTTCCTTCCCCATCAGCCACGATGGAAGGGACAAGGCACCATGGTATGTCCATGCCCTTGTCTGTGACATAAGTCGCGTACTCTTTAGTCAAGCAAGATTCTGCCGACCCCAATCCAACTCCCGCACAAGATTTAGATTTGATTCTAGAGCCTATTTGGGTTCAAGGTTCCCTCATTGATACAGATTCTTTAGACTTAGTCTTTCCCTCAGACGAAGCAATGACTAGTACGAACAAACCCTGGGACGATCTCCATCACAGATCTTACTTCCTCCCAGAGTTAAGCATAATTGAAGCAGGGGAATTCACCTCGACTGTGACTGTAGATAGGTCTTGTCCTATCCATCCTTTGGCTACACATGTTGTTTATGCTGAGAGTAATATGGCAACCATCGTTGAAACTATACCTATAAACATCTCCAGAACACCTAGCATCATGGAGAATGTTTTCGTCGGAGCTGACTGCTCCCCCAAAGAGATTCGAATCTACACAGATTTATTTAAGGAATTCCGTGACATTTTTTCTTTGTCTTACGAGGAAATTTCAAGCATTGATCCAAAAATTGTTGAACACGAAATCACGACTTATCCTGACACTAAGCTGGTTCAATGGAATCTTCGTCCGGTTAATCCTAAGAAAGCAACAACTATTAAGGTTGAAGTAGAGAAACTACTCAAGGTAGGTTTTATCTACCCCATCCATTTGACCAAATGGGTGTCAAACCCCGTGCCGGTTAACAAAAAATAGGGTATGATTCGCATATGTACGGACTTCCATGATTTGAACAAACCCTGTCCAAAGAATAATTTCCCCACGACATTTATTGATCAGATAGTCGATGGATGCGTAGGTTGCGAGGCCTTTTCTTTCATGGATGGTTTTTCAGGATATAATCAGATACAAATCAAACCCAAAGACCAACACAAAACAACATTCATTTGTCCATGGGGTACATTTGTGTATTGTAAGATGCCTTTTGGTATGAAAAATGTTGGAGCTACCTTTCAGCGGGCCATGTCTTTTGCAAAGTCAACCATCGGCATGGTCTTAGTTCAGGAGGATAATTTTCTTTTAGAATATGTGATTTATTACCTGATCTAAGGCCTGACTGGACCGGAAATCAATTATTCTCATATCAAAAAACTTGTGTTGGCAGCATTCCATGCTGTCCAACGATTCCATCATTATGTTTTGTTTCGCAATACCATCATCATTTCCATTGTGAATCTGTTTCAATACGTGTTGACACGATGGGTAATCGGTAGAAAGATTAGTAGATGGATAGTTTTCCTCTAGGAATTTGACTTAGATTTCCTTTTGGCAAAATCCAAAAAGTCACTGGTCTTTGTGGAACTCATCTCAGAACTTCCAGTCGAGTCAGGTGATGTTATGCCCGAAGAATTGCCTATTCAAGGAGACATGTTTTTGATAGCATATTCGGACCCCTGGTATGAAGATATACTTGTATATCTCCAGACTTTGAATTGTCCCGCCTCTGCTTCTCGTGATGAGCATCATTGTATATGCCATCATGCCAAGAACTATCTCATACTCGAAGATACTTTGTATCGTCGAGGTGTATATGTCATCCTTCATCGGTGCCTCACTCATGAAGAAGTGGAAATCGTGCTTAACAATTGCCATACTGGAGCATGTGGCGGTCATTTATCTAGGTTGGAAACAACCCAAAATATTTTATGAGCTGGTTACTTTTGGCCGACACTAATCAAAGATTGTATCGCATCATTCAAGAAGTGCCACCCGTGTCAAATCTTCTCATGGAAGATGAGGGCACATCCTGCTCCCATGTTTATTGTCATCATTGTTGGTCACTTCACCAAGTGGGGGATTGATTACAATACATGTAACCCTCCTTTAGCAAGGGGGAATCATTATATCATCGTAGTTGTGGACTAATTCACCAAGTGGGTCGAAGCTATGCCAACATTCAAAGATGATGGTGAGACTGTCGCCCTCTTTTTATTTAACTAGATTATAGCACGGTTCGGCATCCCAAGAGAGATTGTCACTGACCATGGCAGTCACTTTCAGAACACAATGATGACCGAGTTGAAATCAAATCTTGGGTTGAGGCAAGAACATTCATCACCCTACTACCCTCAAGCGAATGGTCAGGTGGAAGATATCAATAAATCTCTTAAAACCATCCTACATCGAACGATCAATTCGGCCAAGTCAAATTGGCATTTGATGTTATACTCTGCATTATGGGCCTACCAAATGTCTGTTAATACTGCAACTGGTTTCTCACCTTTTCAACTCATTTACGAGTTGGAAGAAGTCTTGCCCATAGAATGTCAGATCCCATCTTTAAATTTGGTAGTACAGTTATTGCTAGACACTTCACTGCTTGAAGAGCATTTATTATATCTCGAGAAGCTCAATGAACAGCGTCGTGATGCGGCCTTAGCTAATGAAGCTCACAAACAAAAATTCAAGTGTCAGTATGATCGGTCCGTTCGTCCTTAGATTTTCTTGGAAAGCGACCTTGTCCTGGTCTATGACCAAGATAAGGACCCCCTGGGGGAAGGCAAGTTCAAACCCATGTTTTTTGGACCTTTCATCATAAAAGAGGTTCTAAAAAAGGGTGCTTATCATCTGGTAGATTTTGAGGGAAATGCATTGGAAGAGCCTAGAAATGGGCTCTACCTCAAGAAGTATTACTCATAGGTAGGTCACCTTGGGTAACTTTTTGTAACATATGTATAGTCTTTGTACTATTACTTTTTGGTTTCTTTTGGTTTTTTGGAGGTGACATTTTTTGATGTTATCTTTTGTCACTGTGGCAGATGTCAAGTGAATCAAAGGTGTTCGTTGGATTCACAGATGGCGCTAGATGACACACTCAGAGGCTTACCTCTGCAGCTTGGGTAATTTTTACACCTCAGGACCAGTTACTATCTTCAGGAGGTATATGTTTAAGCGACACCACAAACAATGCCATTGAATACAATGCAGTTATTAAGTTCCTTCATGACGCGTTGTCATTTGGTATCTCTCACCTCTGGGTCTATTTAGATGCTCAGTTGGTTGTGTCTTAGTTAAATAGAGTCTACCATGTTCATGATCCTACTTTACACTGACGGTTCCTTAGGGTACGTCTCTTAGAATGAATCTTTGATTATATTACATATTTTCATGTTCCTAGGAGATTAAATCAAGTCACAGATACTCTAGCTAATAAAATTTTAGATTGGCATCTCGCACACATATAAGAAAGACACACACATGCACAAGTAAATACATTTAAAGAAAATATAATCCATAAGACATCAAAATCCATATATAATATCAAAAATATCAGAGTACATGCGAGGGCACAAGCGCCTCAAAAATATGTCCAGTAACAAGTCATGGGGCTTATGCCCTCAAAAATATACAAGTAGTGCCCTTGGCACGTGAAAAGTCTAGCCTAACTAAGAACGGGGCATGTTGGCCCTATTGTAATGGTCAATGGAATTTTCCAAACGCTGAAAAAGTCAAAACCACATATGTGTTGCCCCCACTACATGAGGTTGCATAGACAATGGAAGATCCTCGATCTCTACCATGGGTATTGTGTGAGTAAATGAGGTAAAGTTTCACTCTACTCATCTCAAAACTCTCTCAGCCTGACTGGTTGGAGGTACTCTTGCTGTTGTTGGTCCGCCGACTGCAGCTGGGGCGGCTTCTATTCAAGGACGTCGTTGTTGGACAACTAAGAGGGGGGGGTGAATTAGTTGTTACCGTGCTTAAACAATATTAAGTCTATTAAATTATTTTTAATCTTTCATCAAGTGACCATCAATATTATACATCATATGAACAACATAAATAATGAGCATCAATCACACATAAGATATACACAGAGACAGATTTTTCACAAGGAAACCCATAAAGGGAGAAAACCTCTTCTTCTTTGAAATGATAGGAAGTCTTTTAAGTTTTGTATATCATCTATAATTGAGCACCAACTCAATGTGAGGCTACTACCTCTATTTTACAAGCTTCTACTTGCTGAGAGCACCAACTCTCTTGTTTCTCTGGCACCCACTAGAAGGAAGCACCAACTCCCTAGTTTCTCTAACACCCACTAGAAGGAAGCTCCAACTCCCTAGTTTCTCTAGCACCCACTAGAAGGAAGCTCCAACTCCCTGATTTCTCTCTCACCCACTAGAAGGAAGCAACAACTCCCTAAGTGTTTCATCACCAACTGGATGGAAGCGCCAACTTCTAGTCACACAGGCACCAACCTGTATTACAAAGAACAACAGTTCTCCCTTGCACCACCCTGCCACCCTGGTTTCTCTGGTTCCAACCAGATGGAAGCTACAAATCCCTATGTTCAAGCACCCACTTGAACCTCTGAGGACAACAGTCCTCCCTAGCACCTCCCAACCACCCCGATTATAAATAAATGATTGAATAACCAACAACACAGATAAATCAATTCTTACCACTTCTTCATTGTTCTACAATTCTTCTTTGCTACACTATTCTTCTGCTCTGTTCATACTTGGCTTGACTTGCTGTCTCTTTCTATCTATTCTTTCTCTGTCCTTCTCATGATTTTTGATATGTGCACATTCTACTCTCTTCACCTTTTCTCTTCTATTCAGCTTATGTTCCTTATCTCTGAGCTTTCTTCACACTGCGCATATTGTAGTTTTACCTTTCTACAGTTCAACTCATTTTTCAGTTAGAATAGCCAACTTTGCACTGTCATCTCATATCTTCTTTTACTCACACATGCCTCTGCAACTGAATCACCAATCGATCAAGAATCATGTTTTAGTTTTGCTAACTGAATCGTAACTGATCAATTAACTATGAGCTGAAATAGTAGCCCTTCAATCATATTCGAATTCACCTGCACTGTTGGATTACAAGAAACAAAATGTCTTTCGTATTTTGTATTTCGGCAATTCACAATTTCGCATTTCATGAATTCCTGTTGCGAAGCATCTCGACTCTCCAAGTTGCAATCCTCAAAATGGATCCAGATCAACGGTCCACAAAACTTCATAATCTGATCCCTTATTTTCCTAATCAAATGGCTTATGAGATTTTGGTGTTTTTCCCTTCAATTCTTCGAGACTCACAATAGTCCCTTTCAGCATTTCGCGATTTCGCAATTCTTGTGATGAGATATCTTGAAGCTCCATGTCGTGATCCCCGAAACTCCATGTCGCAATTTTGCATTTCGGCATTTGGCAATTTTTCATGTCGCGAGTTTGAGAGGTTGGAGAACCCCATTCCTTTGACTTTCCAGTCAGCGAAATGACGATCTTTCACCATGTGTCCTATGGCCCCAACGGTCCAGATCTTATCGTGATTTCGAAACTTCACAGGACTTCGTCGTGTCTTATCAACGATCCAGATCAATCCTCGATCCGACAGCTAGGATTATTTCACGAATTCATGAGTCTTTGTTGTGCCTGATTCGGGATTTTAGCGTTTCACATTTTGTGACTTCGAGACTCCTGTGGTGAAGTGTTTCTACACTTCCAACTCCCAGTATCTGAAACTCTGATTTTTCGGTCTGCAAAACTCCAAAATGGAGTGTGCCTGTTTTAGGATTTCGGTGTTTCATATTTCACGACTTCGGGACTCCTGTGGTGAATTGTTTCTATACTTCCAACTCCCGGTATCCAAAACTCTGATTTCCCGGTCTGCAAAACTCGGAAATGGAGTCTTTGACATGCTCTGATCTTTCACATTTCGGGATTTTCTGGAGTCTTTGACATGCTCTGATCTTTCGCATTTCGGGATTTTCTGCCATGCAATCATCATTGCATTGCTGGTCTTTCCACTTTCTCTTTTTCATCATCATCAGGCTGATCTTGTCATCAATGAAAAACAATGCAATCATCATTGCACTGCTAGTCTTGCCACTTTATCTTGTTCATCATCGTCGGGCTGAGCTTGCCATCAATGAAAAACAAATACACTACCTTCTGTCTTCTCGTAATAAATATGCCAACAATCTCCCCCTTTAGCATTGATGGAAACCTTGAAGAACATCCAACTATTAGCATCCTTGACTGTAGAATCATTGAAATTACTACACTTTCTCCCCCTTTGACATCAATGTCAAAGAAGGAACATGCTCCCCCTGAGTTGTTGCAGAACATTCTTCCCCTATCAACTATGAGTAACTTAGAAATACAACAGATATTCAATAAGGACCCCCCCTAACTAGGTGAATAGATTAGATGAAAGAAGTTATAACCCCCAACTTTTGACGAAGATATCCAAAAGGGGTTGTTGCTAACGGTTTAGTAAAGATATCAACTATTTGTTTTGTGGAAGGGATATAATTCAGCTGAACAACTCTGTTTGTAACTTGTTCTCTGAGAAAATGGTATTTTATTGGTATGTGCTTATATTTTGAATGAAGTACAAGATTCTTAGAGATACTGATGGCACTGGTGTTATCACAGTGAAGTAGAATGGGATCCATGTAAATTACCTTCAAATCTGCAAGAGTTTGCATCATCCATAAAATCTGAGTGCAGCAGGTAGTAGCAGCAATGTGCTCTGCTTTTGTAGTTGATAAGAAAATAGATCCTTATTTTTACTAAGCCATGCTACTAATGAGTCGCTCAGGAAGAATGCTCCTCCACTGGTGCTTTTTCTCTCATCAACACAGTTTTCTCAATCTGCATCTGAATAAGAAGTTAACTGAAAATTCTGATTTCTAGGATACCATAGACCATAAGTCATTGTTCTCTTCAAGTATTTGAATATCCTTGTGACCGCAACCAAATGACTTTGTTTAGGAGTAGACTGATAATGACCTACCATTCCAACAACTTGCATTATATCAGGACAGGATGTTGTGATGTACAGAAGATTGCCTATCATTGTTCGGTATGTCCTTTGATAAATATTGGGTGACATATCATCTTTACTGAGCTTGCAACCAACCACCATAGGTGTACTAATAGGAGATGAATCCTCCATCTAAAATTTCTTCAAAATCTCTTTCAAATATTTTTCTTGAGATATAAAAATT
>ML816061.1:136420-153922 GCA_009831015.1 Picea engelmannii | reverse complement strand
ATTTATTTTGTATTCACTTTGAATTATAATACACTCATCAATTCACTTTATTATTTACCTTTTAAAATATCTTAAACCTCTTTGATTACTTTGACCTTTTGGGGCTTCTAGATGACATATGAGGGTCCTCCAACTTCGTAAGGCCATAACTCTCAAACCGTGAGGAGTTATGTGGCGTTCTACATACCACCAGAAATGGCATGACATGTACTATCCATATATAATAGTATTATATGAAAATATATCATAACTCATACCGTTACCCATCAAACAAACTTGGGTCCATTACCCAAACCTGGGGTATCCAACTTCTCATGGCCATAACTCTCTAACCATGAGGAATTATGTGAAATTACACATACCACCGGAAATGACATGACAAGAACTATCCATATAGGATATTTTCCCTGACAAATTCACTTTCCTTCATCTCATTATTCCATAATTAAGCATGGGTTCTCTTACTCCACAAAGCATCTTCCCATGAGGACTTTCACCATAAGGGGACCACTTTGGAGTTCATCCATATTTACTTCTTATCAACCATGAAAAAACAATAATGAGTCATATTTACATCAAACACTATTGGGTCCATTACCCAAACCTTTGTGCTATGGGTCTTTCTTCAAGGGTTGACATCAATGACAACCAACCTTAATCAACAATGCCTATCCCTGATTGTTGAAGCTGGACCATTCACCTATCTGGGACATTTCTCTGGCACTAAATAAAGTGCAACCCGAAGAGAATGAATTTTCCCTAGGGAATGACTTTGTGAACCATTTCCTAAGGAAATGATTTTCCTGCAGCAACCTCCAAAATGGACCATTCTTCGAAAGTGCTCACAACTATGAGCTTCAAAAGAATGATTGCCTGACAAGGCAGACCAATCTTCTTCACCACTACTGAGAGTGATTGTTAAGAAGAGAGACTATCCTAGACCATTCCCCCACATTGGCCACAAGGGGAATCGTTGTCTATGGTACATCAACAATCCATTGAACCATTTTCATTACGAAAATGACCATTCTATCTGGACCATTTTCCAAACTGGAAAATGCCTATCCGTCAGAAATCTCAAACCACTTTTCGAACTGGAAAGGAACTGCTCATCCTGAACCATTTTTCGAACTGAAAAATGATTGTCCATAAATCAATAACACATCAATTCTCCCTCCCAACCTGGGAGTCATATCTTCCTTTTCCAATAAGGAAGTCATCTCCATGAGCTCCAGCTTGAGTACGCAAACTCTTTCATCTTGGATAGAGGCTTTACCAAAATGTATGCTTATCTTCTCATCTGTGTAGATATATATTGGAGAACCACTTTCTCTTTTCTGGAATCCATCATGGAGAATATAATTCTTGATCTCAATGTACTTCGATCTTTCTGGAACACTGGTTTTTCTGAAGGCTTCATATATATTTGATCATTACAGTATATCATAGTTGAATTCAACTATTTTGTTTCCTTCTAGCTCATAACATCATGGAAAGAATCAAACTGAAACATATCCATGTGGCACTTCTTCTGTTATCATGAGATTTTGTCATGGATTAGCAATCCATCATCCTAGACTTTTGAGTAACGATTATGACTTTTATCATAGAAGGTTTTCACTACGCTTCTGTTGTGCATGAGAGGCTTTGCACCAATTTGTTTGAATCCATACAGAATTTTCTTCCATCTGCATACAAGGGTCTCTTTTTGGTATACCTCAAATCCTTAAGGTTACTCTACATATGCTCTTTGTTCAATTATTCTGTAGAATATTCTTTGCATTCATCTGATGTCAAATCTAGCCCATGAATATTGTATGAGATATAATGTCTTAGGTAGAGGTATGTCTGGAACAAGCTATCATCATATTCCTCTCCCTCCATCTGGGAGAACCTTTAATTCTGGATCTTGCAATGCTTTTATTCATAAATTTTCCATGCATTGTTCTTCATCACAACTTTCATTTCTTTTGCTTGATTGCTTCTAGAGGGTTCATATCAAATTGGTAGCCTTGTGATTCTCGATATAATGACTGGTTGTTCTGTATTTTATTTCTCTCTTGGAATCTTCTTTTTTTTCTTTATGTTTCTCTCTATCTCTTGCGTCCATGGAGTTTTCCATTCCCTGGATATTTTGACTACTTCCTTTCATCATAGGATCATGGATGTGGATGGAAAACCAGGGATACTTTAAGGCTTATTTTCGAAGAAGACTTCTTCTGAAGTCAAATTGAACATGTTTTGCTTTTCATGGTTGCTACCATTGATGGGAACATGGATAGATACTTCATCATTTTCAATGGATCATATTTTTTAAGATTATATCCCTCCTAATCCTTGCTTTATGCATGAATGCATGCTCTTCTTTTGGAATTATATAATCGTCTCCCTCCATATAATATATTCCATGCTTTCGTCTACATCCTTATTACCTTCTGCAAAGTGTCATAGGTATTTTTCCAATTTCCTCTTGATTGTTGACTTCTTCATGTCTTTACTTATTTTGGGTTTCTTCAAGATTGATTTTGATTTCGTCTTATCTTGCAGTTGCTACTTATGTAATAACTTCCACATGAATTGTTACCAGGGGTTGATGATGTGCTTCATCCTTTCATGTGTATTGACTGACTTGTATTCATTGTGATAGTAGTCCTTATTTTGTTGTTTTTCCATGGGTGTAGTTTCTCTTTGAACATCTTATCTTCTAAGAAATAGATATGAAAGATATGTACAGAAAACATGGTATGTACAAGAACTATGAAGAGTATTGTTACCTTGTCTTAGAAGAAGTTTGTTTTTTCCTCCTTGAATTTCTTTGAGGGTTCCCTTTCTTCGGAAACTGATGCTTCATGTGTTTCCTTCCTTTTCTTTAACTTAGGACAATGATTCTTATAGTGACCATACTTTAGACAATTGAAGCATTGTATTTTTGACATATCTTTATCTTGATTTGGTTTCTTCCTGGAGCCAAACTTCTTTTTATTCCTGAAATTCTTGAGCTTTGTTGTGATGTCGTGATCATCGTATTTATTTTGGGGTTTCTCTTTTGTATTGATCCTTGATTCTTCTTGTGTACATCAATTCCAAAGTTCTTCAAATGTAGGATACTCCTTCCTTGTGTTCATGCTTGCGGAAAATGCATTCCATGTCTTGGAAGACCATTGAGCACTATATTTACCAGTTCCTTCTCTGAAATGATCTCTTCAATAGCTTGTGGTTGATCTCGTAACTGAGAGATTCTTACAAAGTATGATGTTATGCTTTCATCATCATTCATCTTCATGTCATAGATCTCATTCTTCAAACTCATTACTTGTCCAATGTTTCTGACCACGAAGAGGTTTGTTAGGGAATCAAACATCTTCTTAGACGAATCTACTATGATACTCATGGAATTGATGTCATTGTCTTTGAACTTCTCCAGAACTGCAATGTTTTGCGGTTCCTTCTTCAAACTCTGGTTCCACAATATTTCCTTTCACGATATCCAACACTTTATTCTTGGCAAGGATGAGATCAATCCTTGTCTTACATGCTCTGAAGTTATAATCCCCTCCTAACTTGTTTTCTGACTTCATAGAGTAAGTCATGGCTGCTTTGATTTGGTCAACCCTAGATTTGACCAAAAAATAAAACTTGATGTCTTAGCTTGTTGAGAGTACCAGGTGGTGCACTAGGCTAGGGTGCACTATTCTATCTAGAAATTAGGTCAATCCCTTCACTTAAGGTGTCTTAATGAGAGGGTTAGGGTTTCGTTGTTGCAACTGCAACTGCAACTAAGCAAATCCTCCCAATCTATATTCCAACAGTTAGACTGTCTAAAGACAGTGTGGGCCCATAACCTATTAGAATCTAATGGATGTGCTCATTTAACCATAGAAAATATAGCAATATTGTCACCCAACCATAGGCTGAAGCCACCCCTGAGCACCTTAACCTTGACAAAGAATCATTTTGGAAGCAAACCCTAGACTGGATAGCCAAACAAAGGTGGTGCACCTTTCTCCAAGGACAGTGCACCAAGCAAGAGAAACAAGAGCTAATCAAAGATTCCAAACCATAACCAAGAGAGATTCCAAGCCAAAACCGACATCTTCTAGTTGCAGTAGCTGCAACAACAGTTCTCCTCCAAACTTGCGCACAAACTAGCCAACTGCAGTGCGCACAAGTGTTGCTTCTACAGTTCTGAGAATACTGGTCAGAATGAAGACCGGCCTCCTATATTTATACTAATTCTAGGAGACTGCATGGGTCGACTTCTCATTCTGGGTACTAATTCTTTAGTATATAACATTTCCTTTAGCCGACTTCTTCTCTTGGAGGCCAATAACCTAGTACAAGTCATTATCTTGAGTTGACTTGTGTTATAGGGTTATTAAACAATTAATTAGGGTTTCTTCTTGCTTCCTGGAATATTCTATTCTCATCAGGTTTACACATGGAGGTAAATACCTCCCGCAACTACCATAATATCAACATATAGGAGGCTGAAATTTTCTTCTTGTAATTTGGAATTTTCTTCTTCCTCTTCAGCAACATGAATTGAATTAAACATTTCATCCACTCTTTGATTAGATTCTTTTTCAAAATTGGTCACTTTTTTATCTTTCTAACAAATGGGAGAGAGTGGGTGGGAAGCAACATTTAAAATATTAGAAAAAACATATAAATGCACTTTTGGGATGAACTTTTCTGAAAATGAATCCTCTAACACATCCCAACTGGTAATGGAGTTAGGAATTAATGAACTATAGAATTCAAGATAATTCCCTTGTAGAGTTTGTAAGAATAATCTACATGTAACATTATCTTTAGTAAGGTTGAAATCATAGCATGTACCTTTAAAATTAATCAAGTGTTTCTTTGCATCTTCTGAAGCATCCCCAAAGAATGTAGAAAAAAATTCAATAGAAATATCGGGCATTTGAAAATTTACTTCTGGTAGATTTAAAGGGGTTTTATGAAATCACCTCCTTCTTTGGGTATTTCTCCCTTTTTTCTTAGTCTTGTAAAGCCATTGATGGGCTTGATGAAGAATATAAAGGAGTATCATGACATGAATGAAATCCTTAATTTTGAATTTTTCCAATGGAGTTGTCTAGGAGTTCATTTTCCTGAATCTTTGGTGCTTCTCGGTTATTTTTGAAATTATATAAAATGTGAGACATGCTTAAAATAAGAAAAAAAAATCTTGAATCTTCTTTTTGAAACTTTGATCCATGGGGATTTTTGGTTCTTCAAACTGATCTAAAGCAGGGCCTCAAATGTCTTGAAAATAAATCAGTTCCCTAGTATGGTCACCAAAAATGTCCATGCTCAGATCTGTCAAGACTAGAAAAACAACCTCATGAGGACATTCATCCCGCTTCGTTTTTAGAGAGGTGATTCTCCTCTTTGGCTAAAAAATATTTCTTTGAATATCTCGGGTTAAGGAGAGTGTTAGGTAGAAAACACAATTTTTTATTGCTTAGATATATATGAAAATGGTTCTTCAATAACCCAATATGATCTTTATGTGTAGTAAGAAGTTCTTTACAAATAAAAGATTGAAGTGGAGCTTCAATATCATAAAATATAAATAATCAACACCATATATACAATCCTCTATAGATACCGTCATATCTCCTCACAAGAGAAAAGAGAGAATATTTATGATCATCTCAAAGAATTTTAAAAGAGTAGTGCAGTTAAAATGAAAGGGAAATTGATAGGTCAACCTCAAATATCTCATACTTAAAACTCAAAGTTACAAGATACAGTCAAGATCAACCCCGAAAGTAATTCTTTGTGGAGTCTTTATCATAAAAGATATCTAACAATATAACAAATCCATTTGACAGTCACATATATGGCTGCAAATTCTCCATGATCATATATGAAAAGTCTTGGAATATTACAAGAAAAACACTTGACAACTCATCCCCATGATTGTTTCAAGAATACAAACACAAAGCTTTCAGAAAACAGTGTAGAAGAAGAAAATAATGGAGATGAATGAAAATCTTTGTTTTTTTATCAAAATCTTGATTACACAATGATGGTTGGTATTTCTCTCTCCTTATCCTTTGAATTCCCTCTCAACAATGAATTATGGAACTCATGAAGTCTCTCTTTTCCCTTTTTAAAGAAATGCTCTTCTAACTACTTGAGTAGTTAGGGTTTTTCCTTTTTCTCTTTAAATTCCTTTTTCTTTTTTAGAAAATCACTTTAATTAACATAAAATTTGAATCTGATTAATGACTTGAAGTTATTGATATTCGTTCTTTCAAGTGGGCCCCAAAAATCTTTAAATAATTTTTTTTTAAATAAACTTTTATTTCGAGTAATTTTTAATTTGTTGCCTTCTTTACGAGATGAATGTATTTTAATTTTCCGGTAATGATGTATATATTTTACTCCCTTTAAAACACTTATTATGTGATATTCATTGTCTTATCTTTCCAACGATATAAAATGTGGCCAAATATGTTGCCTGGATCTCACGATATGAGCCTGTGAAGTTGAGTTGTCACGCAGACCCATTAAAAATGTAGTTGACTAATATTTTAATTTATAGGGAAAATGTAGCAATATCCAACCTTTGAAACTTGTACCATCATCTTCTATGTTGAAATACATTTCCAATGGTATAAATTTTGTGCGATTCCAACACCCGGAGCTCAAGTTATGGCCTCTTCATGATTAACACTCAACCACCGTCGATCGATTGTCTTGGGTAAATCACAACCCTTGGATGAATTTCGCGCCCCTTCATAAAATTCTCCCTTTTGGTTCAAAATTCTATCCTGCATGCATTGGGATATTATGTTATTCATGGTATATAATACTAATTGTTTCGTACACTTATCAAGAAACAAAGAAGAGAAGAAATTATGGAACTTGGAGGATTCGGCCCTTGGAAAATTGTCGAATAAAATAATAATTTTTGGAACCCTGTCATCGTCCACTTCATGCCCAGTCAGCACCAAGTCATCGTTGATTCATTTTTGAGTCATATCCCATGTGTCATAAAATTATTAGATACCAAATATAACCAATAATATGCCTCCATGTGGAAGGATCTTATTGGTTTGGAATGTAATGTACAATGAAACTTGAGAAAATAAGTTAAGTATGGGAGGATGTACGAGAGGGTAGGTGAAGGGAAAGTTGTGGGTAGCAGAAGTCGAGGGGGTAGTTTGTAGGTTGTGGTGATGGGTTGGTGGTTTGGGCAGTTAGGTGATTAAGGGAGTGAGGGATGATTGTTTTCCGCCTGCCCGCAAGCTATATTACTTTTAAAAAATGTTTAAGTAGGGAGAGGGTAAGGAGATGAGAGGGAGTGGGGGTAATTTGTAGGTGGTGGAGGGATAAGGGTGGAATCAAGTGATGTAGGTGGGAAGGTAAAGTGTAGGCAGTGGATTTAAGAGCATGGTGGTTTCGTGGGGATGGGAAGGTGAGGGAAGTAAGGAGATGATTCTGCCAACCCACGAACTCGATGAGGAGGTGAGGGAGGAGTCCCAAAAACATCTAAGTGTGGAGGATAGTTGAGTGTATGGAAGAAGAGTGAGGTAAAGTATGGAGAGAAAGATGTTGAGTGAAAATTATAAGTGTTGAGTATGAAATAAAATGGGAGAGGAGAGGAGAACAGTTTGAAAATGAGACTAAGTATGAAAGAGGCATGCCCTTTTTTGCTTAAACTTTAAACTTGGATATCTTGAGCATATGAACTCATATTTATGATCTGAAAAATGCATGGAGAAGTTGATAGTGAGGGCTGGAAAATAAATTTATAAAATTTAAAAAATGTCTTCTTTTGATATAAAGGCTTTTATGAATCCAAGAGTAGGAAAATATAGATGACCAAATTTTGGTCAACAAGGCTTTGCAGCAGGACCACATTTATCTCGATTTGTTTTTCCTATTCCTTCATTAGCCATTCATTGTCAGCCTTAAATCTTTGAAACTATTCCTTGAGACTTCTCATGGTCTCAACCAAGTTTGGAAAGGTTTCTACCATTATGATTTCATCATATTCTTCCTCTTTGTTATGGGAACTCTCCCCCCATTCATGGTGGGTCACCGTCATTGTTCTTAGAGCTTGTTTGGGAAATCTTAGATTGGTTAAGTGTTGAGAGTCAACAATTATTTGTTAGTTGAATTGTCCATTATCTAAAAAAACATGGTACATTTTTAAACTGATATTATGCTGTGGAAATCTAGTGTTTTACAATAGTATACATTCCATATGTAGTTGCGCAAAAACAACATATAATTGTGTTCCTCTCTCCTGCAAGAAGGTTTTTGATAAATCCCCTCGATTAATTATTTGTCAAGTTATTATTCTCAATATTCTGGGTTTATTCGTTGCACAATGAAATCTATTGGGCTTCCATGCACTGGGTAAGATGGTGACTCAGGGACCGTAGGATCAGATGGTCTGTTAATACCCATCGTTGGTTTGGGTCTTCGTGGTCAAAATCTGGGTGGGTAAGATTTCAAATTGTGATCGTTGATTACGGTCGGATCAATAGTCCATGTTGTATACATCATGAAAGTGGTCATGAATTATGCTAAAGGGTCAGTGGTTCTGACGAGAAGCATCCACATAAGCCACGCATGAGTTAACTAAGGTTACCTCATGCTAGTGTTTTTTGGGGCATCCATTAGGGAACATGTGGGGGTCATTAAGGCCATAGTTTTATTCATATGGGTGGTGTTATTACTGCCACTCTGTCTCCTACTCTATAATGAAGAAATTACCTCTTGGACAACAAGTGATAACACACTCAAAGGTTTAAGTATTTGGTCACCCACCTGGATATTAGTAGGTCCTTATAAATAGGGTAGGTAGTATATCCTTCCCTTTATAATTTTTCTAATAAAACTTATTCAACTCCTTCATGATCTCAAGCAGGCCAAGTGTAGTTTCCTTCTCTCATACTACTTTGTAACATATCCGACCCCTTAAGGGCTTCTAAGGGGTGCGATGTCCAATTTTTCTCAATTTATCTAACTTATCTTACTTTCTTCCATTCGCATCTCCAACGTTCTTTTCTTACTCGAGGAATTTTCGATGACAAAACCTTTTTATTCACATAATCTCGACCATGTATCTTTATAAATTTACTTTCACAAGTCCGCCCATAAAATCTTGACACTTAGCCATTTTTCCATCTTCATGAACTTGCAGACCCATAGACTCACGGTGGTAAAATTCTACGTCATTAACGTTCATGAGTCCATGGAGTCTCAATACTTAGCCATTTTTCCATCTTCGTGGACTCACGAACTCACGGAATCATGGAGGTAATATTCTACGATCCTAGCTTTCATGTGTTTGTGAAGTCTCAACACTTAGTCATTTTTCCATCTTCGTGGACTTGTGTAATCACGGGGGTAATATTCTACGACCCTAACTTTCATGAGTGCATGAAGTCTCAACACTTAGTCATTTTTCCCTTCATATACTCACAGACTCACAAAGGTGGAATTCTATGATCCTAACTTTCATGAGTCCGTGAAGTCTCAACACTTTGTCATTTTTCCCTTTGTGGACTCCCGGACTCGCGAAGGTGGAATTCTACAACCCTAAATTTCATGTGTCTGTGAAGTCTCAATACTTAGCCATTTTTCCATCTTATACTGACACGTGACATGAAATGTGGGGTGGCACATGGCACACATACCACTTGACACATGGCATCCATATTCCTTGTGGGTCCTTGTCTAATTCTGCCAAAACTGTGTGACACATGGAATCTTCTTAGGGTGACTTGAACTTCTTCCGTCAGGACACATGGTGATACTAGTCACCTGGGTATGGTGTGATGATGTTGCCTTTTTTCCCTTGGTCTCGTTCCATCGAGATTCACCAAGATCTATGGTGGATTTTTCATCACAACCTCACCTTGATGAACAGCCTAGATCATCCCTTGGGCCTCCAAGTTCATTTTGACTAGGAGGCTCCGACAATGTTAATCTCCATGGATCCAATGGTCTAGGATCATCCATGATCACTCCCCCATAATTCAATGGTCCTGTTGATTTTCAGAGCACTTTTTTTTGCTCAGTACCAATGAAGGGTCATGATTCTTCCCTTCAAACCAGTCAACAACTGAGGTCGCATGTCGACCACATCCCGATAAAGGGCCTGGATTTATTCATTGTGTAAAATCCACAACCACAATTATTCTAAAGCGAATTAGGTTTTTTCCACTAACTTAACAGTCCATGCCTGAGCTTATCCATTTTTTGAAGGTCTCTCTTCGATTCCTTCTCAAGTATTATCGATCCTTAAGGATTCTCATGCTTTACCAAGGCACTCCCTGTTTTCCTTAGGGATTCTTCATAGTACCCTATTCTTTGAAATAATGGTTGGGTTTGGGCATTCCAACACCATGGGGCATGGATAATATACGTTGGGGTACACACACACACACACACACATATATATATGCATGAGAGTACATGCATATGCCATAGGATTAAAATGATAGACATGGTGAGTGGGGATGTCTCTCTCCTCATGTTAGTACCGATACATTGAATTATACATGTGCATAACAATCATAAATATTCGTATCCTTTCCTACATACCTGAAACACAACTTTTCTCACAGAAATACACTCATAAATAAATCCCACAATACATGAAGTACTTGCAAGAAAGAATGTAAGACCCTTCATGCAATTACACATTATGTGCAATTACTGGTGTCTCCAAAATACACAATTTGATTTGCAAACCAAATGGTTACATATAAATATTATGTTGTTCATTTATCCATACACATATTCATATCAATACACAGAGGTAGATGAGACACTTATCTGCAGAAAATTGAGATATGTTGAGTATTGTTGTAGAGATAACCGCTCTCCACCCAACCATAGGAAAGGCTACGTTAAAATCCTCTACAACCAACCACCCTTGAACTAGGATACAATGTCACGAGAGGAGTTCTACAAGATTTTTCCTGATGAATCCTTCCACCCTTGCCCTCCCCCTTTTCTTCTCGTCTTCTTGTTGGATATGTGTTATATCCTTTGCGTGAATAGAATTAGTACGTTGTGTTGGGCAGGCAAGGGGGTAAGAGGCGGTGCATAGTGCCCCCTTCCCAAGGGGTCACAAGGGTTTTGTATGGGGATGATATCCCCCCTACATGAGGTTCGGGGAAACACCCCTGAAATTTGTTTTTACCGGTTTTTGTGTCTGATTTTTCGGCACATGGTTTTTCACCGATGGTTTTGTATTTCTGGTTAAGGAATTAGGGTTGTTTACTAATCCGGGTCATTGGATTAGGGTTTTAGATTCCATTGGATCCTATATGTATATTTTATTGCAAACAATGTATGATTATATGAATATAGAAGATGTTGGTTTTCCCGGTTTGGGTTTCTAGGGGAAAAATCTCTGTGTAATGTGTGTATTTTCCATTGTATCTTTTTTATTATTTTATTGAAAAGTTGTTTGTAGTAAATAATTGTACAAGGTTAAAATCTACACTTATTCCCTCAGGACCTCATGGATCGTGCTAGAAACTTCCTGATGGTACTTGCCCATCTATTCTTTAACTCCTTCAAGAACTATTCCAACTATTATCTTGACTGATAGTCAATTTCTAGGGTTGAGGGCATTTCAGATCCATATCATTTTAATTACGTAGGGTAATTCCTTGTAGATTCATTCAAAATAGTGATGGACTCCCTCTTTCCCACTCCTCTCATGACATCGTAACCTGTGTAGGCCATTCCTTTAGTAGTAGATCAACATTCTTTATTTTATTAAAAACCAAACATACACACACACACACATATATATATATTACAAAATTTATCGATGTCCATTCTTTATCCTTGATCACCCACGGGTCAACTTATTGTTTCACCATAATAACACTTATAATTGCAAATTGGGGGAAATAGGGGTGTTACAATCCCCCCCCCCCTAAAGAAACATTGCCCTCAATGTTCTATTTAACGTAAAAATTCCATATTCAACAGTGAACAAAAAAGGGTATGTTGGTTTCATGGAATCATCCATTCCCCAAGTCGCTTCATCAGGACCAAAGTGTTTCCATTACACCTTGACCTGGGTAGTGGTTCAGTTCCTGAGAGAGATATCTCTCTTGTTTAGGATACACTGTGGCTCTGGTTGGAACTCTCCCTCTAGATCCACCTGTATCATTGACTAGTCAATTATGTGAGTAGCATCATGAATATATCTATTTAATAAGGAAACATGGAACACATTATGTGCCTTCAGTGTGGGGGGAAAGGCCAATTTATAGGCTATAGGTCCCACTCTATCCAAAATTTCAAAAGGACCACAAAATATGGGCGCTATCTTAGCACATGCTCCCGTTCTTAAGGAGCTTCTCCTTGGTTTGATTAAGAGATACACATGATCTCCTATTTTAAATTCTTTATGACTTCTTTTGTTATCTGCATAACTCTTCTGTCAGTCTTGGGCTACCTTAAAATTTCTCTTTATCTGGGTCATTTTTTGTTCTAGTTCCATTAAAATTTTAGGCCCAAGGGTAACCTTGTCTATTGGATTATCCCATTCGATTGGAATATTGAATTTTTTTCCATAGAGGGCCTCAAAAGGGGCCATTTTCAAGGATTCTTGGTATCCATTATTCTAGGCAAATAAGAGTATCTACCAGGGGTAGATACTCTTCCCATTTCCTAGGTTGATGCATTGCATTCATCCTTAATTCGGTTCAACCTCTTTGTTTGACCATCTGTTTGAGGGTGGTAGGTTATACTAAACAGTAGTTTTGTTCCATAACCAATGAATAAGGACTTCAAAAATTCCAAGGTGAATTTGGCATCACTATCAGACATAATTTCCTTAAGCATCCCATGTAGTATACATATTTTTTCATGAATATGTTGGCAATGTCTATTTCCTTGCAAGAGGATTTTACCATAATGAAGGGGGCAGCCTTGATCAATTTATCCACAACTACCATGATGGCATCATTTTATTTGGTCATTTTGGGTAGTCCATGGAAGTGGTTTCCCATTTCCATTTTGGAATAGGCAAGGGCTACAACATCCCTGCTAGGTGTTGGTGTTATACCTTGACCTGCTGGCACTCTAGACATTTATCTAGATAGTCAGTTGTTCCATTTTTCATTCTTGGCGAATAAAACAGTGTCCTAAGGGATGCAATTATATTTTGATAAACAAGGTGAACAACATATGGTCTTTTATGTAGTTCATCCAATATGAACTTTTTCAAGGTGTCACAAGTTGGGATATACAACCTCCCTTTGTATGTTAGTAGGCCATCACTTGTCAGTTGATAACTTTCATACTTCAGCCCGATGAGATCTTGCTCCAGGTGTATCTTCGTGGTTTTGAATAACTCATATATATCATGTGCACTTTTAACTCTTTCCTTGAGGTCTTCTTCACAAGTACTCATGGTTGCTAAATGAATTACCTTCATACTTATACTGAGGGCATCAACCACTCGGTTTTATTCTCCTTTAATGTGTTTGATTTCAAAGTCAAACTCATTGATAAGAGCCATCCACGTAGCTTTCCTAGCATTTAGCTTGGGTTGGTCAAATAAATACCTCAGCCCACTATGGTCAGTCATGAGGAAAAACCTTTTTCCTAGGAGGTAGTGCCTCCACATTTTCAAAGCATGCACTATGGAAGCTATCTCTAGGTCATGGGTTACATAATTTGTAACTTCCCCCGACCACCCATAGGCCGGGGAATGCCACTCCAGAGCAATCTCTCATGCTTTGATACCAGTTGGTAACATCCCCAGCCTTAAACAGGCTGGGCCATGCTACTCTAGGGAACACTTTCATTCTCTTACTGTGGAACATACGGTAACATACCCAGTATTCAAGTGAGTTATGCCACATAAATTTTCTCTTCAAACTGTATGCAACTTAAACATATACTCTTGCGGAAGCTTTACATATAACATAAACAAACAATTAAATTTTGTAATATACAATTTCATACTGAAATAACAGTAAACACAGATATGCAACATATACAGGGAAATACCCATAAACATACAGACAATTATAATCACATATATGATAAACCGTAACATAAGCACATAAATAACAATGTAGCATATAATTTTATCATACGATTGGTACTTATCTTGGAAAGAGTGTCACTAACTGCGTACAAACCATCCACGAACCTCCCAACAGTAGACTACATTGTTCATCACTCTTAACAGTGAGTCACCCTCGAGCTGGGACTGAACTCCACCCGAGTAAAGGGGTTCCTAACCAGGATAGGGTTCATAGACAACAGGAAAGACTCTGTCTCAAGTGCTCTCTCAACTAACAACCTACAACCTCTCATTCCCCACATGCTTGTCCCACCCAAGGAAGTGTGCCCCTTCTCTGCTCAACAGTCCCTCGGTTTCCCCACTTCCCTTCTAGGGCTTCAAAAATAGGCCAGACAGGAAGAGTCAGAGCATTGTAGCTGCAGTTTATCACCTTTGGGAATCAATCCCTAGCAATTCTCTCGCTCAGAGAATTGCTCACGGGCTTGACAACCGCCTCTTCAATTTCCCATGGGCCTGACAACCCGCTTCTTCAATCCCTCTCCCAAGCTAACCAGGTACACCAACTGGAATGGTTAAGGAACAAGATCAGATACAATGAAATGGATGTCTCAAGGATAACAGACTGCGTGAATGAAAATGGTCATGGAATCATTGACTAGATAACTGAGTGATGGAATGAATAATCGTGAAACTGATCATGAAGTATGATAGTCAGAATGATCATGAAGGTGATGGTGAGAATGATCCTAAAAAGTGACCAAATGAGATAAGTCTCCACTATATGAATGCATTTCCCCAACTTGACACTTGTCATATCGAAAGTTACTTTGGTCCCCTAACTTTAGAACTTGGGATAAAATAATTATCCATACTTTATGCTTTAGGAAATATTAATATAATATTCCTTTTTGGCTTAAGCTCTCTATCTTATCCCTTTCCCTTGAATTTTGGCTCTCCCTTTCCCTAACAGGTGAAGTTCAGTCCCCCATCTCTTTTATCGTGGTCGGTCTATGTGCATCGATGTATTTTATATTAATCATGAGACATATACAAAATAGGTGCACTGGCCTTTAACATCTAGGCGCTCTAGCCTAATTCAAAAACATAAGCATTCCAACTTATAATAACTGGCCTACCAGCCTATAGCACATATCATATACACAAGGTTCGCTGACCTCCATACTATGCACACTTTAGTTACTGCGCACGGTATCCGGGAATGTGCACACTACATCATTTTACCGCGCAGTTCATGCCCACACTATGCCATTGAAGGTGCATTACAAAATGATGTCAAAACATCTCACCAGCTTAAGTACACTTACATTACATTTACAATTGGGTTTGGGTGAGGGATATTACAATCCCCTCCCCTTATTTATGCATTATCCTCAGTGCATCATACCCCCATATGCAATAGAGTTTTCAAAAATATTCAAAAATATGCAGGTATTCTATCCGCATTGCATCCTCATTCTCCCAAGTAGCATCCTTAGGACCGTACCAAGTCCATTGGACCTTTAAAATCCCTATGGCTCGGTGTTGGAGCTGCTTGACTTTCTGGTCCAAAATGCGCACCGGATGCACTTGAAAAGCACCTTCTTGCTCCACCTGAATCACATTCCAATCAATAACATGATTAGCATCAGGTACATATTTCTTTAGCAATGATACATGGAAGACATTACGAACATACATAGATGTAGGCAATGTAATCATATATGCAACTGGACCAATCCTCTCTAGGATTTCAAATGGCCCAAAAAATCTGGCTGCCAACTTGGCACAACTTCCCAGCTTCAGGGAACTCCTGTTAGCTTTCACTTTCAGGAAAACATGATCACCCACTTTGAATTCTCTATGGGTTTTGTTCTTATTGACATAACTTTTATATTTGTCTTGGGTATATTTTAAATTCTGCTTAATTTTTATCATTTGGTCCTCCATCTCCTTGAGCAACTCTAGCCCAACTACTGTCCTATCAGTTGGATTATTAAAACTCACTAGAGTATTTCACTTTCTGTCGTAAAGTGCTTCAAATGGGCTCATCTTCAATGATGCCTGATACCCATTGTTATAAGCGAATTCTACCAAGTGTAGGTAGTCTTCCCATTTCGATGGTTTTTCCATCACATACATTCTCAGTATATCTTCTATCACTATGTTCACCCTCTTTGTCTATCCATCAAACTCAGGATGATAAGTTGTACTAAAGTTCAAATTCATTATGAACCCTTTGAACAATCCTTTTCAAAAATTCAAGGTGAACTTCGGGTCTCTATCAGACACAATTGTTTTAGGAATTTTGTGCAATCGTGCCACTTCCTTCATGAAAATATTAGCAACATATGTTGCCTTGTGAATAGTTTTTAGTGGAATAAAATGGGCAAATTTCGTAAGATTGTCCACCACCACCATGATCAAATCGTGTAGCTTGCTTGTTCTGGGCAATATCATAATAAAATCCATTGTCACCACTTCCCACTTCCATTTAGGAATGGGTAAAGGTTGCAACAACCCTACTGGGTGCCTATTCTCAGCTTTAACTTTATGGCATTCCATACATCTAGTGATGTATTCTACAAGATACCAGATATATAAAATATGCAGAACAGAAATGAAATGCTAGAAATGATAGAATAATAGTAAAATATCCAGCATAATCTTCACAATACACATAAATGATATACGAAATAGCAACAGAAACAACACTTTGATTCAGATAGCAATGTTCACAGGCCTCTTCGAGGGGGAAACCTCCAGTCAAGCAGCTCTCTCTTACAATAATCTCCCAGCTAGGGTTCACATACCCTCGCCCCTTATTTATACTAAATATGTCTATTAAGAGAAGCATCTAGAGGAAGATCCTTCTAGAAGTGGAAGCTTCTATTAGGTCTTCTTACATCCACTTTATTCTATTTTATTGAAAGGTCTTATTAATATTGACCTTTATTACATCTGAATACATTGATCTACCTATGTGCGGGTTAGGACCTTAACATGTCCGCCCCCTTAAAAATAGCCTTGTCCTCAAGGCTTGAGATGTGGAAACTGCTACAGAATGGTAGTTGGTTTCCAAGTGGCATCTGCTGGAGTCATATATTTCCACTGTACTAGCACTTCCTTGATGGTTCTCTGACACAGGTGATGCTCACGCTGGTCCAAAACTGCTTCTGGTTGTAGCCAAATGGATCCTTCTTCAGCTAACTCTGGAAGGTTGGTTTGAATTTGGCACCTGGTTCCAATCACCTTCTTCAAGCATGAAACATGAAAAATAGGATGTAGCTTCAACTGACTGGGCAGAGCTAACTGATATGCTACTTGTCCTACACGCTTGAGAACTGTGTAAGGGCCATAAAATTTGGGTGTTAGCTTCTGACACTGCTCTGCCTTGAGGGAAGTTTGCTTATATGGTTGCAGTCTCAGAAACACCTGATCCCCTTTGGAAAATTGACGTTCAAAGCAAC